>JAOBAT010069981.1:0-22142 GCA_026413305.1 Hydrozoanthus tunicans | reverse complement strand
CCCCTCCCCGCCAACTGGCTCGTAAAAATTAACTGGAACGCTGCTCTTGGGCTTCATCACCACCAGTTAATAACGATAACGGTAACAGTATCAATAAAGTATCACCTCTCCAGGGGTAGCAACGATGACTTCTAGAAAGGATTCTCCCATTTCAGTGAACACGCGACAAAGGTTCAAAGCTCTGCATTTGGAAAAACATAAAAAAGGCATCTTAAAAAAGAGTGATAGTTATGTATTGCAAGGTATAGCAAAAAGCAAGGTAAGCAGAAATTGGATCATCTTACATGTGGTCTGACATGTTGTGATATGTGTGCCAAAGACAAATATATGAGAAGCCGCGGGAACCGAACCCACAACACCCCGCTCACATGGCAGGTGCTCTAACCACTGAGTTACCGAGGCAACTACAGCAGCAGAAAGAGAACGAACCAACCCAAGACAAGCCGAGCAAACCCAATCCCAGTCTCTCCACACTTGCAGCACAAATGCAGAAATGTTCAAGCAAACCACCGCTTACTAAGCCTACTTGGTAAGGCCGCCGCCAGTCTGTCATGGGGGAGGCCCGGGTTCGATTCCCCGTGCCAGACCTTCACTCAGGGTCCTAAAACAACTGAGGCGGTACTGCCTTTTCATTAACATCTGCAAACAGTAAGACCTTTGCGTCTTCTTGTACAAAGATCCTTAAACTGTAGGTGGCATACCTAGAAGGGGACCAAGACTCCTACTGCTTGTTCATCGTGACTCCTTAAGTCAAAAAAATGTCATAAACAAACAAACCTGTCAAAATCATCTTCATTTATTACAGCTTCAAGAGCTGGTGGCACTGTCGTCATGACATAATTGAAGAGTCCTTCAGCAAGGGGAAACTGCTTCTCTAGGTACTAAAACACGGCAACACAAAATGAGTAATGAAAGAAGTCGATAAAGGAACAATGAACAAAATTAAAATACAGTTATATATTGTTTTAGTATATCTAGGGCGTTAACAGGAAAAGGGGTCCTTCAATCGTTTGGCAAAATATTGCCGATTGCGTGTTTTTGTGCGTGCAACATTTAAAATCCCCATAAGACTGAACGCTGGCAAATCGGAAATGCCATTACATAGACTATAATTATAACAAACCAGCAAAATGCTTGGCAACTCAAAATTTCTCTTTAATTAGATTTAAGACTTTCAAGACTTGACTGGAACTTAATCAAAAAGCTGAATTGGCTTTAGTTTCGCTCTAATTTCACGCTACATTTCTATGCTGGTTTGATTTTTTTTGTTTCACTGACCACACACATTGTAGGATAGCACTTCAAACTAAGTTCAAATGATATAGACTAGAGAGATTGAATCGAGCAAAAACAAAGTGCTCACAGGAAACGCCGTCAGCCGAGTTTTTGTCACAGAAAAAACCAAAAATCTCGAATTTTTGGTTTTGCGCAGGCCCGTATTATCAGTGTTATTTTGTTGTGTTTTTTTTGCTTTATTTTTAAAGCTAGTTTCTTCCAAAGTATTGCTTAATTCCTAATTAAACCTTTAATTGATCTAATCCATTGACAGAGGCAAGCTCGAAGTAGTCGGATTCGCTCTTTGAATTATTCGATTCCTGTTAGTTCCACGTGACCCTTTTCCTGTTATTTGTCTTCATATACAAGCTTGGTTTTACATGATGTGATTCAGGCCTGTCAGTAAAAAAGTACGCAGGCATACGATCATTTGCTCGCCTTTGCTGACCAAGGCGTGCAATGGTGTGCAGTGGCTTCAGTGACCTAAATCACAACAACGCAGGTCTTGTGACGAACTCTTTAGACTGCTTTCACTTTCTTTAATTGGATTTTCCTTAACATGATAGAACTAGCTTATTTTTTACGATGACCTTAACTTTTGAGGAACGACTAAAAGCAATTCTTGGTTGTGCTTCAGGTTTTGACTTCTTCAGGGATGGTGGATGAGTGTTCTAGTGGCGTTCAACCAACACTTCCAGAGAACTGGTATTATCTTCTTATACAAGAGTTTCTTAGAGTTACAAATCAAGGAGTAAACGAGTATATCAATATCATAAGACCTTTACGAATAGTAATGTATATGGAGAATATGGTAAGATGACCCCTCGCTTGAAGTTTTGAAGCTTTCGAGTTTGAGCCGATATTGACAAATGGATACCAAAATTGGTCACCACTGCCACTTAACTAAGTAAGAAGTAGCTTAAGTCATAAAAACGCCACCCACCTCTGATGTGTACAAAGCGTTACAAATAAAATCTGCAGCACCCTCGTGAAGACTGTCACTCACGTTAGCAAGGACCTGGAGGAACAGAAGCAAATAAAATTAAACGTACACTAACAAAAAAAGGCAAACATAAAAAAACGTTGATTGAAGATGAGGACTAAATACAAGGTCCACAAAACCGGTGTTAATGTACTGTGACGTTACATTTTTAACTGAGCATAAGCTTTGACATGCAAAGAAAGGTTCCACTTCACTTACTAAGGTTTGGAAGGTATTGGCGAGGAGTTTACTGTTTGCCAATTCAACAGGATCAAAGGAGCCCAAAGTTACCCAGCTGCCAGCACAGTGGAACAACTAACATAACAGGAAAGTAAGAACAACCAGTAACCAGCTTTTTAGATCATCATCATCATCATCATCATCATCATCATAATAATAATAATAATAATAACTAGCGGTTTCTATTGAAAGTAAAGTGCTGTGATAAATGTAAAGGGGATAGAAGAAAATGGACAAAATGAAAACAAGAAACCGTTTAATAGAAGTAACTAAACAATATTATAATGCCAAACAAATCATAACTTTAAAACAATTCAAATAAAACAATATAGTTGGATTGAAAAAACATGAAGGGATCGAGCATGCGCTTTACGGTGCATTCATCATTTGCCGTAATGACGATCTACTCGTTCCCAGGGTCTCCTCGGTCATTTTCGAGCATCTGCATGCCGATGGTTAAAATCATCCATAGTTAATCGACTTTGCCTTCAGTATTATTGTGCACAACGGAAATACCGTTCAAAATAGTGTGCTGCCAGCTTGCAAAAATAATGTAGACAACATTAACAATCTGTAATCAGCTGGCCTCGAAGACCACTGAATACACTTCTATGCACGTCCAGTCAGTGCATAACAAAAAGTTACTAACCACACAAGTTCCAATTACAATAACAGTTTTTTTTTTAATTTTTTGGGGCGCCTGAGCGGACAAGTTGAAAAGAGTCCTGCAATCGGATTTGTTCAATGAGCAGGGGGAGTTTCTGATCTTGTCTGAGGTCAATCTGAGCATTCGCCTTTTTCATAAAATGTGACAAAAATGTTACTTGTCAGCTTCTGGCCTCGGTCCTTACACAAGACCACAGGCACAGTTTTTCTCAATACAGACCTTCCAGTCAGCAAATAACACACAAACACATTATCAAATTAACAGTATCTTTTGGCTTAAATAACTTTGTTTCATATAAGTTTTACTGCAAAAATGTAATTTAACTCAGTAAGAAAGTAAAATAGCCAAAAGCTATTAAGCTATAATAAGATCATTTTCATATCTTTTAGTTATAAATTCCTTCTCCTGTCAGTGATGTTTATCTGTAGAATCGCGGGTACCCTGTGGACAGGGCACTAATTTATACAGCTCCTTGAAGTCATTCTGATGACCTCAGTCCCCAACCGCTTTTACTACCGAAGCAGGGTGCAGAAAACCCCAAACATTAACATGTTTGTGCACTTCCAAATATAAAAGCAAATTACAATTATGTTCATTTCATTTTGGGGTGTGCAAACAGGCAAAACGAAAGGAATCCTGCAATCTCATTGGTTCTGTGGGAGGGTGAAGTTTTCTAGGGTCAATATAAACAAAAAGTACGCCCCTTTAAAAGAAATGACTAAAAGTACAGGGAAACAATAAAAAACCCAACTTGCCAGCTGTATTATTAGTTAAAGTGTGCCCTAGGTCTATGTACGGATTTCCCGACTGCCAATAACGTATAGTATTGTACATATACTAAACATATCTACTAAGCTCTGCTGTTAGAAAGAACAAGTGAGTAAAATAATTCAAAACACAATTAGTTTTTGGTAAGTGAGAATTTTTCCTGAACACAAGGCTATCAAAACTGCATCTGGTTCTTTTGCTGTCTTACCTTGATTTGGAATTTCTCATCTGGACATGATTCTATGCAAGCATTCTATATAAAATAAAATAAGGTTGCTTTATTCTAATCAAAATTAAAACTATCAGAGTAAAAAAGTTTACAAGCTTGTTATAAAACATGAGTATCAACCTATGGACCATGGATTCACCCTATAAACCATAGGGATCATCCTATGATCTTATTGGATCTAATACTCTAAAAGAGGTAACAATGGTACTAAACATTATTTTCACTGTCAGAATATCCATGGTCATTAAGATCAGATCTTAGGACAGCTACAGGTCTACTCTACATAATACACAACAGAACAATCACTTTACAGGCGTACAGTCATACAATATTATACACTCTACATACCATAATCTGGAAGACAATAGGCGAAGATTTCCTTAGTTCTGTTAATACTTCATCTCTCCTGTTTGCACCAACTCTTAAATGATGACTTCCGACCTACAGCATCAGACATTGACATACTTTGAACCTCTTTAACCCCAAGTGTTCTAACCAACAACTAGACTAAGAGGTGAAGTTTTTTCAGGATTCCTCCGCTTTTCTCAAAGCAAAATTTAAGGACTTTTTTAGGACTTTTTAAGGTAAGATGATTGGTTTTTGAGGACCTGAGCCATGGGACATCAAACACCAGAACTGACCTAAAACATGACTTTTTACGATATTGTGGCAAAGACTGCACGAAGCGCTGGACAGATCTCCAGGTACTGCTTGAAGCCACCCAGTAAGCTCTGCCCTTTTGAGCCTAGATTCTTGGAAAATGCATTTCCCAAGCATTGTTGACATTTATTGAATTATCATAATAAAGAAAAAGTAAAAAATTTAAGAACTTTTTAAGGACCATGACTAATTTTTGTAAAATTTAAGGACTCTTGAGGCCTCAAATTTTGAAAAGTGAAAATTAAGGACCTTTAGGGTTTTGTAAGGACCTGGAAGAACTGTTTTTTATAACTCACAAGTTAATGCAGCACAAAGCAATGAGTTGACTCTTAAAAAAATGACAAGTAATTTAATTGTTTTAATAAAAGTTACCAACTAGCTTACTACCTTTAAAACAATAAAAATGAGAGTTTAACAGAATCTGCCATTGTTCTTCATTTAAAAGCACCAGCAGCCCTGCTACTCGAATATTACAAGAAGAATGTTAGCCAATCACATTACAGCATTCCTGATATACATCGTATGCTAGTTGGTTTCGAGTAGCCCTAACTTAGGGTTAAGTTTTTACGGTATAGTATATAGCCTGTTTTTTCAGCTTCAAATTTTTAAAAACAAGGTTCCATTATAAAAGGGCTGAGCCCAGGGGTTTCACACATTCAGTTGCCAATCATCCGCCTTGAAGTTAACATCGACAAAGGTTTCTGCTCTCTGCCAGCTGTGGCGTTTTATTTGCATATAGATTAGTTTTGCAATTTCAAAATATACAGCAAACAATCTACAGTTGTGTATGGCTCATTCTTGCTTCTGAGCCTTGCCATGATGGTATTCAGCTGATTTTAATTTCATTAGAATTTTAATTCATGAAGCAAAGTTTTACCGAATAAAATAACCAAAAAATTCAGGCCTCAATTGACATTGTTTGTCTAATTTGGCCTTTCACAATGTATGCCTACCAGTAGAAAGGTATTATGCCGATGACTTAATTTACTATTTAAAAAATCAAACTGTTTCACGATTATGGTGGAAATGACCTCGAATTGTTGAAAGTGGGTTGTTTGTCTTATCAATGGCCACCATTACATTTCAAAATTTATTCAAATTTAATGAAAAGGCTTGGAAAAGGGGCAACCCTAACCCTTTTATATTGGAACCTCGTGTTTAAGACATGCTTGTGTTTGGTATGATCCATTAGTTGACTTGGCTTGGAAATTTGTGGTTAACATATTTCGACTGAAAGTGTTTGTATAAAGCAAACATTTCACTGTAAAGATAAAACGATTTGAATTTTTCCTTATCCCAGTGTCAAAATTACCTGGCTTTTGAACCCCAGGTCCCAGGAAAATTTTTTCAGGGTCTAAAAAACCAAACAACTTGTTTTACAATGAAAACTTGTGGAAAATTTATATATTGATAAACTCTGTAGAAGTGAAAGGGTTAAAAATTATCTATAACTAATAAATTTCAAACTGAAGAATTAATATAATATTACAATATTAAAGTTAACATGAAAAACAAAAAGGAATCATGAATCACACAAATACAGTGTTTTCAACAGCTGTTTCTAAAAGAGAAACTCTTGAATTCAACACAAAAACATATTTTTCGTAAAGAACTTACATATATATCATATAAATAATACTAAACAAACAACTACACAAAGGGTTAAATGCGCAATAAATATTTCCTACCTCTTCAGGTAAAACTGCAAGGATTTCAAGTAAGATTCCAATATCCTCCATTTTGTTTCCAAATCTGTTAAAAACATGACAGGATAGTGTAATAGAGTCCCCTGAAGGCTTTCATTTAAGTAATAAAACATAGCTACAGTACTGTGTTTGCCCAGGCTAATGGAAACCTCAGTGGGCTTGGAAGAAAACCAAGAGCAGATAATACAAAACAAAAAACCCTATCACGGTTTGCATTAATAGCCTGTTCAAACATGGGAGCTGTGTTTTGTTTCTTTAATAAAAATATAATAATAATTTCCAGCCATGTTCATACACTCTAATGCAAACACACCTAGTGGTATTAACCAAACAAGAGTGGCAGCATGTGCTCAATAATTCTACAACATCACTTCAAAAAAAGAATATTTTCAGTAAAGAAGACTTCAAGACATACTTGATAAAAACAGTTTTAATCTTCACAAGACAAAATGTAAGGTAGAAAAGTCCATCAAGTACACATGGCTAAACAACAAGGCTGGCCTAATTTTCAAATCACCTTCTGGTCTGCAAGCTAAGCAAGTAAGACAAAGTCAAGACCAACAAGGGACAGTATGGGCCCAGTATGGGCCAGTGAGGCAAGTAACAACCAGCATGAGCTATCAAGGGCCAGTGAAGGCCAACAAGGATCAGTTAGCATATATAGGAGCAAGTGAGGGTCAATACGGGGCGGTAAGGAGCAAGCAAAAGGCAGTAAGGAACACTTACAGGCCAGTAAGACCCAACCTGGGATGGTAAAGACCAGTAAGGACCAAAATGGGTAATTGTAAATAATGTACTAACCTTTGGAAAAGGTCCTGTACAACATCTGACCATTGAGGCATTTGTACAGCAAGATCAGCAAGAGCCAAACAAAGCTAAAGTTCAAAGAGAAAAACTATGATTATCACAGTAAATTACAAAGGATGAGACAACAGTTCAAACATTTTCAAAACTCACACTGCTGCCATTACTTATCTTTAACAAGGCTGCAAAACACTGTAAATCTACAGACACAACAACTACAGAACTCCTTGTTTTTTATAAAGCTGCTAAAAACTAAAATCTGTGGTTCAGGTCACCTGACTGACCCTAATCTTATAGCACGAAATGACCAACCCTAAAACATTTTGTGCTTTCTTTTGAGCACTATATCTTTGAAAAACAACTTTTCTTTTCTTCCAAGCAATTATTTGTTCAATTAAGGAGAATGCATTCTAGTCACATGAGTTTCTTGGCCTATGCATTATCTTTTTCATGGTGAAATGTCTTTTGCTTATTTAGCCTTACTTCCATGTTCTATTGTGAAAATCTGATTTTGGTGGCCAAGTGATCTCTTTGTGCAAGTCTTATATGCCAAAAGGATCTCTTTTTTTATTTTGACATGTTAGTTTTATTACAAGACACACAGAGATCACTTTGCACTGTGTAATTCCAAGTTACCATTCTAACAATTGTCTCTAAGCTAAAACTAAATCCTTTCTTGAGTGTAAGTGGCTCATCTCTGGTTTCTATGGTGTTAGGCGGATGACAGTCTTTGACTCCCCCTGAACAGGACACTAATCAATCACAGGTTAGCCCCAGCAGAACTGGTACTCACTTATACAGCTGGGTCAACTGGAACAAGTTGGGCAAAGTGTCTTGTTCAAGGATACAACACAGTGATGTGACTGGGGTTCAATCTCACAACCCTAGGATTACAGGTATGAGTCGACACTCAACCACTGTGCCAGTGGTCTCTAATAGCAGAAAAACATCTGTAATGTACACTTTAATGATAACAATTACTTAATATCAGCTTAATCACTACTATAGCTGGCTATAACTATCAATAGGATTATCATCTAATGGTTTATAAGAAAATGTGGAAAAAAAGTTAGGAGAAATAGACCAAACATCTCTCACCTGTGTGATGGTGGCATGAGACAAGGATCGAAGTGATGAAAGGTGGTGCAGTAGAGAATTCTTCAGAGACTAAAAGTCAAAGTCAGGAAGGTGAGTTGTGGTTCCATTATCAAAACAGGATGTTGCTGGCCTGTTTCTGCATCACTAAGTTAAATCCTTTATCAAGCCTATAGGTGACTCATAGGGCCAGCGCTTATCCCCGTTTTCTTGAGTGTTAAGCAAAGTTTATGATAGTCTTCAACTCTCCCTGGACAGGGCACTAATATATCACATGCTAGCTAGCCCCCAGCAGAACTGGTACTCATTCATACAGTTGAGGCACATCTAAAAACTGAACATATTTTTTTACAAATTTTTAAGGTTTCTTTTCTAAAGTTTCTTTTTTTAACTCCAAAGATAAAAGTAAAATACACAGCTACTGAAATACAGAGGGATAACAAATAAATATTGCATTAAAAATATCAAAATAACATTTGATGTTCTCCAAATCACACTTCTGCTTTGCCAAGCTGATCCAAGTTTGGCAGGCATCTTGAAGCCTAAGTGAATCTTATAACAAAACAAATAATTGTTGAAGAGTAGAAACAGTTAAAATTGCTCCAAGACTCCTAGAATCTTATATTTATTTCACAACAGACCCTCACTTTAATGTACTTTTGATGTCACCATGCACAAAGGCTATTAAGACTGCAGTTTTTCTTGGACTAAAATTGCTGCCAGATATTTAAAGTCTAAAAAATTGAAAAAATGGTAAAAAGCACAATCACTATAATCATATTTTTGAACTCTTTTAGCAGTTTTGAAAGTTTCTGATCTACAAGGCAGTTTGTTTTTTTCTGAAACTTGCATTATAGTCACCATACCTGGTATTGTTCCAGCTGAAGTTCATGGAAGTGATACTGAATCTGAAAAGTAAAATATGACTTACTGAAGTTTTCAATATCTGACTTCTTCTAACTTGTCTCATACAAATAACAAGACATTTTGTTTTTGGTAATGTGAAAAGCAGAAAATGCAGAACACTGAAAATAAAAGCAAAATTCGCCTTAACCTGGTAAAAAGCAGGAGCTAAAAATTAAATGTGTTTGTTGTATGGCAACAAACACTGACCTGCATTAACCCCAAACATCCCCATTTACTCCAAAAAATTTTTCTAATGGACCTGCACTTTTGGCAAAAGATGAGGTTAAGTGCAAAGATTTCACAAACAGCTGAGGCATGATTTAGGCTGCTTTGAGTTTAAATGCCATTATTGGATAAATAGCCAAAGCAGCAACACTTGCATTGCTTTGAAGTTTAAGTGTCAAAATTTCATAAATAGATGAGACATTGCTTTAAAGTTTGCTTGCATTGCTTTGAAGTTCATTCAAACTCCATGCTACAAGGCTGACAAGATGGCAGCAATCTGCAAAGTTCTATACAAGCAACTAGAATCAGCAGGGTTCCACTAACAATGCAGATTGACAGCGACATCCCAGTCCTGATTCTCTCTTGTACAAAGATTTACCACAACAGGAACTGTTCATAATAGGCCAAACACGTTGGTGCTAGACATACTATGGTTTCTATGACCAGTTTCCTTATTATATCATGAAGCAATCTCTGGTTGGGTATACTCTACTGTTAATCTGATCTAAGTTACATACTATAAATACAAACTATCAATAGGCTATTTCTGAATTACACTCCACTTAACACAAACAAAACCTTCGAGTCAAGGCTAAGTGCTAAAAAGTAACAGCAAATGTATGAAAAATTAGCACCTGTAGCCTCGAATTGGTTTTGTTTACAAGTGCGCAATGGAGCATAATTCAAAAGTGGCCTATTTGAAACCTTGAACAAATAATCAATAATCCATAAAATTAATAATGAACCCTTGAAGTTCTGACATTGTTTAGTTCTTGGATTGCACATTCCTGTTATATTCAAATTGCATTAACTTGTTGTTACAAACTTTTTACACTTTTTCAGCCAGCTACAGATACTCACATAATTATTTTTTATTCTGTATGCAGCCAATTTGATGTTGAAATTAAAAAACAATGAAATAGAATAATTTCTCTTAGAAGAAATTAACTTTACCTTCGTTCTCATTGTTTGAGAAGCAAAGTAACTAGTTTCAGTGTTTACATCAAGAGTCAGCAACTGATCGGCAATTTCCCAAGCATAAACCTTTAACAGAAGGAGAAAGTATAAGTTGAACAAAAAGACAAAAGGCTTGCTTTTTGTAGTTTGCTACTGTTTATGTCCTTCAATTAAAGTTCAGGTTGATTATCTTACTAGCTTGAAAGCATAGCTTTCAAGCTTAAAAATTCAGTACTTTCATGTTGTGATTGAGACTACAGTGGGACCCTATTAATACAGTCACCAACGGGCCAGAAAAGATTGGTTGTAATAACAGGGTGAGGTTTTTTTATAAGAAAAAATATGGCCATTCAACCGGCAAGTCACACAAAAAGTGGACGTTATAACGAGGTGGCCATATTAACAAGGTGGCCCTAAAGTGGGGTTCCACTCTACATCCAGAAGGAATGCCAAACAAAGGTTGGATGGATGTTGGCACTATGACGAAAGTGCTTCGTGAAAAAACTCTTAAAACTCAGTTTTTTGCAATAAAATTAAAACAGATGTGCATTTATGGTAAATAATTAATCAAAATATCTAATTCTAAGTTGCACATGATCATGATCTCACAAATCAACAAAATAAAATGTAAATAAAATAAAATGTAATCTTTCAGTTGCCAATCAGAATATAGGGATGGTATGATAATAAGTTATGAATTATACATTTTTTGTAGCTACTGCTGATATCAGCGGTACTTTATCATCCTGTTTGTAAGAGGATGACCACAAGCGAGCAAGGAGAATGTGCATAACTAACAAGCACAGAGAATAGGATGGGAACCTGGAACCTAGTTATTGCATGAGAACTCACAATGGCTAAAAGGAAAGCTTAAATAGAAATATAATTCTTTTATTGCCCTTGACTGAGGCAATACTGCTTTCATTCCTTGCTGCATGCTGTATGTGTGTTTGTGTTATACAACCAGATCGACAGACTTGATCCAAAACTTCTGGCTTGTTTTGTTACTGTAGCTACATATACTGTAGTCCATGACTATAGACTTTTTTACAAGAACATCTAGACTCTGTGCATAAATGGTGGTGGTTTTAATATTCATTTGTCTTTATTCTGATCAAGAACAAGGCTGGTAGGGCTAATTTTAATGAAGATAAAGGAACATTAAAACTGTTGCCATTTACATGTAGAGTCTACAAGGCTGACAAATGCCCGAAATTTAAGAACATTCTAAGAACACACTGATTTTGAAGAAGGGTGAAAAACATACTCTGGATACTGTGTAAAATAATGCAAATATTTTTTCCCTGCTAATTTTCATCACCTAACATTGTCCTTAATGCTGTGCATGTACAAGTTTATCTTTAGCTTTAAAATTTATTATTTCATTTTTTCTTGCCAGCCATGGTTGCAGCCAATTTAATCAGTTTGTGCTTTCTGTTGGTTTGTGCGAGTGGAAACATAAGCAGGACAAAAATGGTATCTGCAAAGTATTATTGTAAAGTTTATTGTCCACTGCCCTACTGAAATAGCTCTTCCTAAATGCAGGGAGTAGTAACATATATTATTTGTAAAGATAATGGAAATTATTCATAAAATGACTCAAGTGACTTGGCATTGTGGATTTCAGACATTGTCATTACTGGTTAGCGTGTTATAAGACCATGAAGAAATATAAATAATAAAAGAATAGACAGGCCTGAGTCTTTGGGGGTACAGGTATTTGAGGTGTGGGACAGGGTGACTAAACAGAGCCAGATTAGTATAACATTAATATGGTTTACCTGAAAAGGTATGAGGTATCAGAATTAAGCAAACTACAACAGTTGCTTAGTTACAAATAACTAAATCTTGAAACATAATAAATGCTTATTTTTGATGGTGGTACTTAGACTATAAGCATCAAATTAGAGGTAATATTGAAATTAAGAACTCCTAGCTCAATCAGTCAATGACAAACTCGGGACACTTATTAATCTTATCTGTTCATATAGATTAAGTACCATAGTGGAATAGTTTGCGTTTCACTAAGAAATACCTCACAAAATGAACAAGTGAAGGATTTTTACTCAACTATTTGTCATTCTGAAGGATGAAAAGTTTTCGAAAGACAAAGTTCTACGAACTAAATTACAGAAGGACTGAAAAATAAGCTCACCGATGTTTGAAGTTGGCCAAGCCACTGCGACGCCTGTTCTTTGTTTTCGGTGTTAGGATCATTATAGAGTGCATTAATAACCGTTCGTACTTGGTCTAAAGATGGCTTATCCATATCAGTGAGTTATGTAAAACTTTAGAATAAAATATGTGTTGAAATTGTCTCGTCTACTGACTTCATTTTGTTCCAACAGGTTGCCGGTAGAAGACTGGAACTAGCTGGTTGGGTAACCACGCCGCGACTCCATTTCGTCCTTCGCGCCAAATTTTGATTCACTCTTATTTCCAAGATCTTTTTGCCTGGATCATACAACAATGCCCGAAAACGTTGAGATCAAAGCAAAAGTTAACAATCTGGATGATCTTGTCAACAAAGCCAAAACACTCAGCGGAAGTGAAGGTGTGTTGAACTTTAGGGTAGTAAAAATTTAAGTTATTTTTAAAGTCTTTTACAAAGAGTTGTAACAGTAACAACTCCACAAAAAGGCATAATTTTGTTCGCATGGTGTACCGAAATATGCGCATTACAGTCAAGTACAAAAGATGTTACTAGGTAGCAGAGTACTGAATATTAAGAATTTTTACTAGACAGCCAACGGGTCGGCGCTTTAAGTCCCTCCATGGTGCACTGAACGTGATCACAGGAGGCCAATACCATAAACGAGTGGTGTGTTGAGCAAATTTATAACCTCGAAGACTGGGGAATTTCAAATTTCACCATTATCACTATAAATAATGAAATAAAGGAACTTTGACTTGCCTGAAGTGCTATTTGTGTTATTCCTGCTCTGCAGTGGCGATTTCAAGCCATTTTGACGATTTTTTCCCCTAACGCCACACAGATAACATACGTTAAATAACACTTCAGGCAAGTCAGAATTCCTTTATTTCGTTATTTACAATGATAACGGTGAAGGTCAAAGTTCTATAAATTTGCTCAAAACAACACTCATAGTACCAGTCTCCTGTGAAAATAGATGTTTCATTTTTGTACAACTGCCAAACAAGGGACTGTAAGCAGCCTAGTAGCTTTGTGTTTTTTCAACTATAAAAAATACCGGGCTTTGGTTTTAACAAAGGTTTTCTTTTGTTTACCCCTAAGAAATACCTTCAACCCCCGTATAGGGAGTAACCTGTGAGGGGGAGGGCAGGGGGGGGGAGGTTGTGCAGTGCTGCTTACCAACAAACAAATGAATAAGAAGCTGAGTTTCACTTCATAAATCAGTTAACTGTTGTTGAGTGATTAGGACTATCTTTAGCAGAGATCTTTGTTTGAGTTTCATAGCACAACAAATTATGATGATTTTTTTGTTTCAAATGTAAAGTTTTGTGTAAGTTTAATAATCATTGTACAAAATGTTCATCAAGTTGAAAGAAAAAGCTAAGTCTTAATGCTGTTTTCATTGTAGGAGTCTTAATTGAACAACGAGACATATTTTTCAATGTCCCACAAGGAAGGCTTAAGGTTAGTGTTAATTGTTGTATTAAAAAAATTTGTTACCTTACCTGCTAGATGTTTGGTGACACTACCCCCCTAAATTTGGAAGAGATGTTTTACCAAACAACTTGGTAAACTCTAGATCTGCACCAATTGACTGTACACATATTTTTCACTTTGGTAAGTGAAGAGACCATTCTTCCAGTTTTCACATTTGCATACATTACAGTGCCCTTAAGGGCTTCCACAATATCATCCAAACAGAGATTAAATTACTTATTTGTAGTTCAAGTGGGAGTTTGAAAACAACTAGCTACAATATGTGGAAAGTATTTGATGCTGTTATTCTAGCTTTATTGAATTAATTGAAATATTGTATGCATGTTCGCTTTTGGATGGTATCTTTTCAGGTTTGAATCTGACCTAAACCATATCCAGATTGGGTACCTCTTAGAAGCTCTGCTGAAATTTTTGAACAAGCATCCTGTCTCAAAAAAGTTGGGAATGCTGCCCCCCCTCCCCCCCCCTTCCTCCCCCACAGTAGCAGCTTGTGGCTGCTGTAATATTAATGGCATTGATTTTAATTTTCTTAATTTGTGTGTATTTAAGTTAGTATGGCAAGCCTTGATCTGGAATTATATTTTCAGAAGAATTATTTAATTGTATTAGGGACGCTACAGCAGGCAGGCTTATTTGAATTCACACAAAACAAGCACCATAGTCTATGCTCTTAATTTGTTTGCTTTCTAGTTGAGGTTTTTAAAGGAGCATCCATCACAGTTGATATACTATGAACGAGCAGATTCAAGTGGCCCTAAACAGTCTAGTTATTACATAGCCCCAACCAATGAACCAGACCAACTTGCTGATGTGCTAGGACGAGCTTTGGGTGTAAAAGGTAAAGAAAACTCTTCTGTATTCAATGTTCTCTGTGTTTTCACAGCACTGGGGCTTAAGTTTGCTCAGCGGGTTGTTTGTGTTTTTTCTTGTATGTATGTAAATAAAGAATCTGCTTTTAATAACTTACACTGTTTCGTGACATTTTTTTTTGACTTGAGGAGTCTAGGTATCAGGCAATAGGACTCGACGTCCCTTTGAGGTCTGCTAACCGCAACCTACAGTTTATCATTCTTATCCGGGAAGACGCAGGGGTCTGACACTGCAGACGTTTAAGCAAAGGCAGCACCTTCTTTTCAGTTATTTTAAGGCCCTCGTTGAAGATCTTGCACCAGGAATTGAACCCAGTTGTCCCGCATGTCAGACCAACTGGGCTAACTATGAGGCACCTAACCAATCTTTGTGAGAGATGATAACACATTACCAACAGATAATTATTATGAACTAGCAACACTTCTCATGAGCACCAGCCCAACTTTTACAACACCTCATCATTCTTTTGATAAATTCTCTTTCCAAGGGCTCTTACTTTTCAAGAAAGAAGTTTTTGAGAACTAGGGTTCCAAACAAGTAAGCTTCAAAACTTTCAGACTTTTTAATGTTTGGAAGCTAAATTTTTTGGACAATTAAACTTTTGAACCTTTTTTCCCAAAAATTTAATTGCTTCAATAATAAATCTTTCAATTGATAAATTCTCTTTTCAAGGGCTCTTACTTTTCAAGAAATAATTTTTTGAGAACTAGGGTTCCAAACAAGTAAACTTCAAAACTTTGACTTTTTAATGTTTGGAAGCTAAATTTTTTGGACATATATATTATTAATTTTTGAACCTTTTTTTCCCAAAAATTTAATTGCTTCAATAATAAATCTTTCAATTGATAAATTCTCTTTTCAAAGGCTCTCACTTTTCAAGAAAGAAGTTTTTGAGAACCAGGGTTCCAAACAAGTAAACTTCAAAACTTTCTTACTTTTTAATGCTTGGAAGCTATAAATTTTGGACAATTGAATTTTTGAACCTTATTTTCGAAAAAATTTAATTGCTTTGTCTTTGTTCTTGAGTTCTATGATTGGATGAATTATTGTAGCACAGAGAAACATTACTTTAACATAGAGTTTTACTGCTTTTTACTTTAAAACTATGTTGTATATAATTAATTGATGTGTTTGCAGTATGAAAATTTAAACATTCTGGCATAGGAAAAATGAAATGCCGCAGAACAATGGGAGGCTCCCTAGTTCTTAGGCAGACCATTACTTAACAATGCTTCACATTAACACCAGCCCAACTTTTGCAGAATCTTGTCATTTTTTTTATTAATTCTCTTTACTTAAATCATTTGTACTTTTTTTATTTTCACTATTTTGCTTTGTTTGATCAATTCTCTTTTCTCATTAATGAATATTTATTTGACATATATTTTGTAAGGAAAAATTGATGTCGATAATATACTGGAACTGAAAAGGTAAAGTTATTTTCACTATATAGCTAATTATACTATGCCAATAATCAACCACCACTTACTGACAATTTAGGTGAAGTTGTGAAAAGAAGGTCTCTCTACATGGTTGGACAGACACGGGTTCATGTAGATGATGTCAAGGGTCTTGGAAGCTTTATGGAGTTAGAAGTAAGTTCACTTTTCAGATGATTTTGAAATTTTCTAGATTTTTAAGCATAGCAGTTCATTTGATAACAGCACAAGAGTTATCCCCTTTTTGGTAAGCTGTTGCTGATGTCAACAAAATAAGTTTTATCACAAACTGCTTTCCTTTGACAGTTTGGAAACTTTCTCCAAAAAATGTGCATGTGTTCATTGTTTTTCTCTTTTGACTTTAGTTTACATTCTCAACAACAGTTTACCTCTAACATTTATTTTTGGTTGCTATCAAAGCACACACTTTAATATATGAAGCGTAGGACTTTTTATTTGGAAAATAGAAAATTTCAAAGAATTTTATTGCAACAATTTTTATTTTAGAGTTGTAAAACCTGTTGGGTTTTCTGACTAGCCGAGAGTGAAGACCATAAAACAAGCTAAACTCTAATGTCAGTTTTTACCCACCAAACTTTCTTGCTGAAATATTGGGACATTCAAGGCTTAGTTTTTCAAAGGTTAGTTTGTAGTATTAGCCTAAATTAAAGTTAATATCTTAACCTAAGTTTTTGTTTCTAACCTAGTTGCATACTGTATATTGACTGTAGTTTTGGAATCAACCAATTTTTCCATGGAAATTATAAGAGCTGTAAACCTTGCCTTAGAAAAGAAAAATATTGCTTGAATTTTGACTTAATCCTGGTTTAATGTTAACCAGCCTTTGAACAACCCAGCCTAGGTATATTAGGTAAAAAGACTTGTCTGTAAATATTTTTTTCTAAGCTGTAGTCTGTTGTTGTGCCCCACTAGGTTCAAATGCAAGAAAACCAAACAACAGAAGAAGGAGAGAAAATTGCAGAGGACCTGATGTCAAAACTTGGTGTTGGACAGAATGACCTTGTCACTGGTGCATACATGGATTTAATTTCTGCTGTAGCTGAAAAACATTAGTTGCTCTGGTGTAGCATGATTACTAAGGGCTGAAGCTACTGTCTGTACTAATTGTTAGAATAATCTGTGTTTGACTTTAAGTATACTAAGGGATAAGAAGTTGATCAGTGTGTGATCAGGTTCATTCTGTTTTAAACACATGCTATAGCCAAGCTTTCTGTCACTTTTCCTGGTCACTAATTGCTAAAGGCAAAAAAACAGGAATAGTAATTTCTGAGGATGTTACACGCCTGTTTCTTAATCACTAGAACAATTTGTGGTGCCATTTAAAATTATTGTATTCAATTAGCTAAACAAAAATAAGATAGTTATATTTAAAGGTCATTATTAGGTGTTGCAACTAGGACTTATAAGGCCAGTATAAACACCAATAGTCTTGTAGTTTTGAAATGATATAGTAATAATCATCTGAAAGTATCTTTTTAAATCTGCAAACAACTCATAGACAGCTATGGCACTAATGTCCTGAAAAACTCCTAAACTGAAAATGTCTATTAGATCTTTATTGTAAAAATAGTAAGTTATTGCAACAATATTTAAGAAAATCCATAGAGGATAAAATGCTTTGTTAATAATGTTTGTTCATAACCTGCCTAGTAAGTTATTGGTTTGTTAAACTATAAAGTTTTTTTTAAAAATAACAATTTTTTATTTAAAGTCATTTTCTGTAATTTAGCTTTAAAAATTTTGTAATAAAACAAACTTGTAACTTTAATATGATCTTGTGTTTTTGTTTGGCTCAGCGCTGAAATTGTATAAAAGGACCTAGGGAGTGGGGATGGGGTACTCTATTTATTGGTATGATAGGGATTCTGGTCTTATTTTTTTAAGGGTTAAAATTTTTCAAGGGTTTTTTAGAAAAAAGAATCAAGGCTGTTTTATTAAGAAAAATGGTATTTTCAGAGGTACAAAAACAAGGTGATGTTTTTTTTTGCATTTTTTCATGCCTTTTTTCAAAATCAATGCTATGAATCATATTTAAAGATCAAAACTGTTTTCACCTCAGTAATTTACTAGTGAGTTTTTCATGGTTCCAGATGAGAATCCTTATCCTTTTTTCCCTGAAGTAAAGGGCCTTAATCAAGTTACAGAATCCTTCTACATTAAACTAAAATTGGTTCTCATGGGAGGAAGACTAGTTCTCCCCCCCTCCCCCCTCCCTCCCAATAATTTTCTGTCTATTAAAAGCAACTTTAGATTTTAGCACTTTCCACTGCCCCCCCCAAAAAAAAACATTTATATTTCTGCTTCCGCTGCTCATGGTTCAAAGTTTTGGTTTCTATTTTTAGTTTTAAAATAGTCGTTCTATGTGTTGTTTTCAACCAAACGGGCGACAGGGTTCGGTAGAACTGTGCAGAGCAAATTCATTTTCCCAATTCTTTTTGAGACTCAAAAAAACATCCAACAAACAGCACCTCCACTACCGACCTCAATCCACTCTCTCTTGAAAACCTGGTCCTGGGTCCAAAACTTTACCAAGTCTTGTAAGTTGTGAGAAGTAATTTCTTTAAACAAATGATTGTTTATAGTTCTGGGCCCGATTCCAGTTTTTATCCAGCGTATAGCTTACCCAAGATTCGTACGACCGGGACCTGGTTGTTATTACTATTAGTTGTTAATACATGAACATGGTCGCGTCAAACTAGTGCAATTGATCACGCCTTGTTGAAATTATTAAGACTAAGTAAATTATCGTTCATCAGCGCCGTGTTAACCCGTTACAGCCTATTAAAATACTGTTAATGTAAAGTTCTGCCGTTAATTAGTTATCGTGTCTAAAGGCGAAGCTAAATTTTTCAGAACCCCCGTGAGTCAACGCAGAAAATTAGTTCCGCTTCGACAATCTTGATTTTATACGAACCGGAAAGTTAGGTGTAAATGATTATTTAATTTCATTTGGTTCGTAAAAAAACACAGAAGAATATAGATTTTGATTTATAATGAAACTGAATTATTTTGTACAGTATGCCAGTTTAGAATCCTCTTCTTGGGCTTACTTAAGGTCATCACTGTTTGCTCACCTGCCGCTCAAAATAGAAGCGATATTTGGCCGAAAGCGGCTTGGCAACGAGAACGCGGTGTAAATAAGTCCATAGCAACCGAATCGGTGTGATAGCATTGTTCAGAGAATTCACTAAGTGATGGATTGGAAGTAACATTTACTTTATAACAGAAAAGAATCGAGAAGAAAAGAAAGCGCAAACACTAATTTAAAGGATGGCTAAAGTTATGGTTTCCCCAGCTGTTTATGATTTTTCCGATCTGAGGCCTTCGTCACGCGCACTCACCATCCGTCCACGGCCAAACTCGAGTTGTGCGTCGAGACGGCCGCAATCTGGAAACTTATCAAGGACAGAATATGAGCTGGATATTTCCCCCAGAAGCCAAGTGTCGCCACAACAAGTGCTAATGGTGCAACCCAGAAAAAGGGGCGACTCTATTAGTTCTACTTCAAGTTTTGGTAAGCGAATGTTCTTTTATAGGTTTGGATATTTTTCGGATTTGTTGCTTCCATCGGTCTCTTTCAATGTTAAATGGCCCGATCATTTGATCAGCTGACTCTTTATTAGATTTCGGTATCTGTCTCTCATTGACAGATAGTTTTAAGAAAACCCTAAATAGCTCAAGTCGCGCGCTGAAAACATTCGAAATTTGAGTCAAATCGCGCTGTGTTTGTGACTTAATCGACACTGCCACGCTGTGTGTTTCAAATAAACAAACAATGAACGAGTCAATTGCAACTGTTCTTACTTATGGAAACTGTGGAAATACAGCTTTTTATATCAGTACAGAGTCTCTAAGCTGTTTCTCTATACCCGTGCGATTTAAAACTACAGTATGATTGTTCTACCACGTCTACCAAATGCAGGTACGGGAGGAAGATCGTGACTCGGTCTAAGTGAATTATAAAAACAATACTTGTTAGTTTTGTTAAATTGATACATAATTTTTTCTAAGAATGTCAGTGGCTGTGTGTGTTGTTTATTGCGGGGATCTTGTCTAGCTTCGAATCTTTTTGTACTTTTTTTCAAAATTAAAGATTTGTGTAAATTTTACACGTGATAGATTTTGAAGTTTTGACATTGAGGGACATTTACAATTAACATTCAGTTTTGTTTTCATATGATAACGAAACATGTTTTAGGGTTGCAAAGACAGACAAAAAAATGATTCACGGCGACGATAATTTATTTATCTCTTAATACTACTAAAAAAATCAGCTTTGTAGTTTTGGTTTTGTTAGTTTCATTACTGCAAGTACAGAGTATGTATTATAGGTAAAGAAAATATAATTAAGCGAGACAATATATCCAGTCATATCAAACCTAAAAGTAACAAATCATCCACTCAAGTCATTGTGATGAAATTCTCAGGTGGATCCCAGAGTCCAAACGCACAGTTGAGTTCAATTGAAGTGGAATCAATATTGAGAGAAAAGATCAGAACAAACTTTGCTGAGATAAGACAGGTTTGTTTCAAAACTACAAAAAAATTCTTCTGTGTTGGAATATTACCTGTAACAATAATAAATAGTTTTAGCAAGATATCATTTGTAGTTTAAAAAATGGTGAAGCCTAAATAATTATATATAAATCATGGCGAATAATTATTGATTCAATTGGGGCAGCCAGAGGCTTAGAAATCCTGTCTTTGATGTTTAGAAAAAATCCCATACTCACCCTTGAAGATAAAGAATATAGACATTTTGCTATAAACTAACACTTATATCTTTGGCAGCAAAGCTGGAGGGGGGGGGGGAGTGAGAATGAACTTCCAATAATTTTCTTGCTAACAATTGCAACTTATAGGAATTTCAGACTTTATAATGAACTATTACAATTTTCATTGTGCCTCCCCCCACACATTTTCTTGCCTCCAGCACCCATTAATCTATAAGGATTTAGTTTTATTCCTCATAATATTAATAACCAGAATATGAACCTGTACCCCCTCTGTAATCAAAGCCCAGGGGACTCACCCACATATTTTAATGATCTGGGATCCAAAAGGTCTAAAAGTTCATATTCTATACCCAAAAAGATCACAACTTCCGAGTTTGTCTTCCCAAAAAAGCTCTACTTTTTAGTATACCAAATAAACTGCACTTGTGTCATTTGTTGATTTGAGACAAAGAAAAACACAGTACCCAAAAAACCCCTAATTTTTGTTTAAACTGTCTACCATAGACCCAAAAAAAATCTGTTAAGCCAAAACTTAGACCCAAAAAAATTTAGGACTCTCCCTCTGTCATTAAAATATATGAGTCAGTCCCCTGGGGATCAAAGGCCATTCACAAACTGTGGGACACTTAGCTTGCCAACAAGAAGGGGAAGATAAAGGATTTCAAAAAGGGGATGGATGTTGTCAATAATAGTATTAAAGGCCATAAAATCGATAGTTGTCTGTAAACTTGAAAATATTTTGCCTGTTTTATTGATACTTTGTGACATACCTTTAGACATTAGAGGTAAAACTTTGTATCTCTGGATATTAAAAACTTACAGGGTAAACTTTTGACTGTAACTACAGCCTTCTTCAGTGGTAACCTCTGATGGAAGCGTGGTTACCAAGCCAGAACTAATTAGGTAGAGG
>JAOBAT010069980.1:0-45265 GCA_026413305.1 Hydrozoanthus tunicans | reverse complement strand
CACTATGGGGAAAAACAAATAGGGTATGGTTGTGTGCACAATGGGGAAAAACAAATAGGGGATGGTTGTGTGCACTATGGGGAAAAAACAAATAGGGGATTGTTGTGTGCACTTTGGGGAAAAAACAAATAGGGGATGATTGTGTGCACTTTGGGGAAAAAAACAAATAGAGGATGGTTGTGTGCACAATGGGGAAAAAACAAATAGGGGATGGTTGTATGCACAATGGGGAAAAAACAAATAGGGGATGGGTGTGTGCACTATGGGGAAAAAACAAATAGGGGATTGTTGTGTGCACTATGGGGAAAAAACAAATAGGGGATTGTTGTGTGCACAATGGGGAAAAACAAATAGGGGATGGTTGTGTGCACTATGGGGAAAAACAAATAGGGGACGGTTGTGTAAACTATGGGGAAAAAAATTAAATTCTGCATTTTGCAATAAGATTGACTTAACTGATATGTATCAATTTTTTTATGATCATTAATCAAAACCTAATTCTCTTGCAAACAAACAGTCGTGATTTTGACAAATCAACCAAACAATAAAATTATTTTGTAGCACTTGTGTTGAATAACATCATATGTATCTATCCTTGAGAAATATTCTAAAGAGTTTTACTGAGCAACAGATATCCATTGTTTTTTCTCATTTAGTAAAAATTACTGCAATGATTCTTAGTACTAGCTATTAGTAGAATTAAACTATTGCAGACTGAAGTAAGGTTAGTAGTTATATAGCTTATTGTTCTTGCAATGATGGGTAGCAAGTACACTTCAAACGAAATCCACACATACAATCATTATAAACTGAAATAACTAACAGTTCACTAACCTCCCACTGTCACTGAAATATTCACTGCCAAAAAGCCATGCTTTACTCTACACCAATACAGTCCAGCATTTTCCCATGATGCATTTACAATTGATAGTGTTAAGGTTTTATTATCAAGTACTTGAATATTTGAGGTAAGTGTTTTGCCATGATGAGACCACGTCAAGTTGTCAGCAGACAACTGGCTTCCTGTCATCACACCATTTAAAGTACAATTCAGCTGTAGTGGCCATCCTTTCCTAACTGTTGCAGCCACTGGGTTAACTACAAGAGATGCTCGGCCTGTTAAAGGAGATGGTATCAATGATTGGTACTGATATAATACAATCATGTTACTAATAATCCCCAGGGGGGAGGGGTACTTCGGGGTCAAAAGGGTAGGGATGACCGTTGAAAAGGTTCCCAAAATACCGTAAAAAATTACCAAGGGATAAAAATTTTCCACCCTAAAAATATACCTCTCAGTTTTAAAATTACCCTAAAAAAATAAATACTGATTGAACTCTGAAAATTTTCCCTGGGTAGCTAGCAGGTCAGCCTTAAGCCTCCTCTTTTTGTGCCAAATGTGATATGCAGTAAAAGCTAAAAACGCAAAATTAATTTAAAAAAGAAAAGAAAAACGCTGAAGGCAGACATTTGTCTTAACTGCTTGTTCAGTAGGCACATTTTTTAAAATATGGGACTGCAAGCAGTCCAGTAGCTTCATGTTTTTAAACCCAAAAAATTACCAGGTTCTTGCTTTAACACAAGATTTCCTTTAAAAAACCCCTAAAAATACCGGACGGGCATTATTTACCCCTAAAAAATACAATGGTCATACCCACTATCCCAAAATATAAGGGAGTATCCCCTCAGTAAATAATCACACACTTGGAAGTAATCTCTTTGACCTTAATAAGTTTTTCAAATTTAAGTGATACTTAAATTTGAAAAACTTATTAAAGTAAGGAGATTACTAAAGTATATAATTATGCACAAATTCTATACATCAATCAACAACATGCAGAGTTTGATTAGCTACATTCTTTCAAGCAAAATAATAAGTGCACACTACAATACAAGGCTCTTTTCTAGGTATGGATGGCTTTTTCAATATAAAATTTGCCGGAACAAAGATTTGGAATTCACTAGATACAGAATTAATAGTAAACACTCTACCCATTAACACTTTCAAGGCAATATTAAAGGAAAAGCTTGTCTCGGATTATAACTGAATTTTTCACACAAACAGAAAAATTTTAAAAAGTATAGAAAGTTAAGTGCAGTACAATTTAAAGTGCATTTTTCTTGAGTCACTGCACTCAACAAAATGATAATTTTAGTTGCTGAAAATCTGAGACTTTTAAATCAAAGTTACTTAATATACTTTTAACATTTTAATATATGTGTTTATTGTATTTTATTGTTATTTTTACAAGTACTTTCAATTAATAATTGTCTTTAATAGATCAGATTTTAAACTTTTCATCCTGTAGTACAGAAAGTCAGACTATAAAACATCATTGACAGAAGTAAATTTATTATTGTTCTACAGTTATGTCTACTTTAATATATATTTCTCTTCTCTCTTACAAATATGTTTTGTAACTTACTTTTTACTTGGTTAAACGTTATCCTCATATATACTGGTCAAAACATACATGTAAGTTATAATCAAAAATAAAGTCCTTGTTTTCTGGCTCATATATATAGCCATTAAATGGTTACTCCAGGCATTCAGTACTACCCCCTGTATCAAATACAAGGTAAACAAAGTGCATTTGTTTTTATGAGTAAAATTATGAAGTTCTGCTTCTGGTACTTCATTACTTTAAAACTCATCAAACATGTATATTTGTAGATCATAGTAACAACTAGCCCGAGAAAAACATTGTTCAATAAATCCAAGTTTTGGACCAAGAAATGAAACTTGTACAATGATAATATATTGATGTATTTAAAAAATGTCAGATCAACATGTATATTTGTAGCCTACCAGAAAACTGTGGGCTACATTTAACAATAAAGTTAATAACAAATCATTATGAAAACCAGTAAACTTCAAAAGGGAAAAATACAAAGATTGTGCAAAGATGTTTAGTTGAAGGTTGGCGAACAAAGACCTAACATACAACTACAATCATGGTTTAATAATGTTACCAAGCCGTATTTCAACTACCATTTAATGCAATCAAAACAAAATAACTTTCAAATAGCCAGTGTTGCAGTTTTAAGTCCTATGAATCAAATTTAGGAAATTCATTAAATTAAAGCATAATTTCTGGCCCCCTACTTTTTAGAACAAATGGAGAACAAATTATTTACTTGCAACTCATTATTGTACAACCATAAAGAACGCCTGATTTTGAGTGTATATAAATCCATGATCATTATTGCCTGCAATACTTGCTTCATTCTAATAATATCAATAATTAACAAAAATAATATTAATAATAATAATAATAATAATAAGTTTATAATTATTTATCAAATTATACATATATTTATAACCATACAATGAATCCCCCGTACCCATGTATAGTAAATTCTAAATGAATGTAGGTACATTTTCAACAGACATAAAAGTTAGAAGCTAAATTAGATAATGAAATCAGATGAAATGAGTTTATACTAAATATAATTTATAATGTTAGACAGAAAAAAAGCAATACCAAAAAAGGTGTGAAGGAATAAAAAGTTCTGAACTGGGAAAGCAATTTAAGTTTGACTATCATTAGCTAGACATTTTCTGCTTTTCAAAACAGTATCTACTGTAGACGGGTTTCACATAACTCATTTAAGCTTTGATACTTCAATTAAAAATCATATATTATATTCATTCCTACGAGAGTATGTGCTTCAGTTGCCAAATGATGTTGTGTGTATAAACCAGTTATACATAACAATCATCAAGAATTCTCATCAAAGTAAAATAGTGTTAACTATTAATAAACAATTTTTAAGTAGTATAATATAAATTTTGTTTTGATCAGATGTATTTATTTATACATTTGCCATCTGTTCGGGCTCAAAGGTCTATATCCACGAAACTACCTAAGCTTTCCATTGAAAAAACACCTATTAGTTTAAGGTGATACAAACCATAATCTCCTCCAACTGCGTGTACTGCAAACCAAATCGTCCACGCAGCAAAGACAACACTGTTGATGCCATGGTCGCGAAGTCCTGCTGTTGTCAACATCCCGTTTTAAAAGTTGTACGAACAGACAGCCGCAGTACAAGGCACTAGCTTAAAATGACGTATTCCATACCACAACACAGCCAACAACATAAATTACTGAAAGGTTCTAGAACAACAGGTGTAAAAAATTAGAAGATGAAAATTTCAGTTGCTCTGACTTCCTCGTTGCGATTATTGAATTTTATAATTGTCGGCCCCAGGTTTCTATTCCACCAGGAATAAAGGGGACTGGTACGACGAATAAGATCAGTTAAATTTTTCGGGCATTTTCGGATATACGACGGCTAGAAATTTATCAGCAAAACTCAACTGGAGTTACAAACAACAGCAACAAAACCGATACAAGTATTGCTTTCAATCGGCTGTTTTTTGTGTACTAAGAAACACCGAACGACTAAAAAAAGAAACTCTCTTCTGAAAAGACAAAATTCAGAGGGAAGGGTCTTTCGCAAAACTACACGAAAACATTGCCATTGATGAAAAATTTGAAAAATTTTATAATTTGAGACAAATTTTATCAAGTCAATAAATTTGCCTCATATAAAGTTGTTTCCAAAAAAACAATTTTAGAATAAAAGCTAGGACTACCCAAGGTAATATAAAACTATATTATAAAAACAAATTATATAAAAGCGGAAGTCAGGAACTCTTTATGGCTTACAGAAATCCAATTGCCACTCTTACTCGATTAAGTAAATCAACATATTTTACAATTATTTTAACTAAATTACTCAAATATAAAAAAACCTGGAAGGGAAGTTTTAAAATGATTTAAATTTAAATCTAATTTAAATGGTGGTAGAAAACAAACTAAATTTGTCAAGGGTTAACGTTCCTTCCAGAAAAGCACTTCATGCTCAACTCAAATTTTAAAAGAACCATATTTTAAAGAATCATTTGCCAGTTTTGCCGGCGCTGGCACAACTGAAGCTAGTGCAAAACTGCCGGATTTAATAACCGGTAAATAATAAACGATTTAAAATTGGATTTTTGAAAAGATAATGCATGCAAAATTCTTAGCTTTTATAATAAAACAAAATTTATTATATTAGTCACAATATGGCTTCGATCTGAGAATGATACATACAACCCTAGACATTGCCCATAAAAACCAAAGTCATGCACGTAGATGTATAGCAAAAACTTAGTTGTAAGATATAGTGATCTGAAAACTGTTAATCACAACATACTGCTAGCAAAGATGTGTTACCATGGCTATAGCTAGGGTCATCGTATATGATTGGTTTTTGTCTGGCTCTTTTGAAAAAATCAGATAAATATGCTAGTTCATGTGGCGTCCCTCAGGCATCAGTTCTTGAACCGTTATCAGTATATATATTAATGATACACAAGCTATTGGATTTTTATTTTAGTGCTGGCGACATAAACTTTTAGTTACGCAAATAAAAGTTTAAGAGTACTTACAAAATTGTCAACAATGAAATATATATCAGTCAAGTTTCTTCATGGCTCTTTAGCAAATATACTGACACTGAACATAAGGCAATCCAAAGCTTCATTAACGTCTATTTCTTCTTATTTTGGAGAAGAGACAAAATCGAGTATTTTGTCTCTCGTCCAAAAAAAATAGAAAAAAACGTTAAATTAACCCTTTGAGATAGTATATTGCACCCTGCGGCTGATCAGAAAAACCAAACAATAGTGTAAATATAATATTACTATGCTTGATAGCATGACTAAAAGATGCATATTCTCTAGAAAGCAAAGGATATACAAAGTACTTGTAGGTGTCCTAATAGACAAGAGACTGTCATAGAAACACCGTATAAGCTTAATAACTTCCAAAAGAGGTCGATAAGAGCATTGGGAATTTTGTCCCTATAGGCACACAGTGATAAATACCTATGATTTCTTATTCACCTTTATCAGACTTGATATCTATGCACGATGTCCGAATCGGTAGAAACGAACTAAAAAAACTCTTTATACTTAAGAAACGAGCAATTCGCCATGTACGTTTCACAAGCTTCCGTGAGCACGTCATACCGTATTTTGTACAGCCTCACAATCTACCTTTGGACAGATTTTCTTTCAACAAGTTGCAAGTCTGATGCATGATGTTGACAATCACACAACATGCACTAAATAATATTGTATATATAACCCTTGTAAGAAAGTTCGAACCGTTCACGTACTTATAGCTGATCAGATAAATTATATTTAAAATATTCAAGACTTAACATGTACATCCAGTGGCAAAGCTCTTTTTCCAGATTAGAAGCTCAGTGTTACTTTGACCGTCCGCAATTAGCAAGTCCATTATTTAAGAAAAACATTAAAAACTTATAAAGAATGAAAGAAAGGCCGAGTATGTTCATCTGTATACAGATAACTGGGAACAGTAGTCAGCAAGTTATATATCGGCAACCGTCATGCCATGCATCAGACTTGCAACTTAAAAACGTATTATTATTATTATTATCATTATTATTATTATTATCATTATTATTTTCATTAGTAGTAGTAGTAGTAGTAGTAGTAGTAGTAGTAGTAGTAGAAGTAGTAGTAGTAGTAGTAGTATTTTTGTTGTTGTTATTATTATCATTATTATTATTATTATTATTATTATTATTATTATTATTATTATTATTACTTGAATACGATGATTATGTTTTCCGCGAAATCATGCAGATAAGTGATCAGATAGTCCCTAACTTGTATTTTCAGCTCTATAATAGTACTGTACAGGAACGGATATGGGGAGGAGCTGGTCGGGCTGCGTTCCCCCCCTCCCCCCCTTTTAGTGGAACAACTGTTTTTAATAAATTAAAGGGCTGTTTATCGGCAAAATGTAGAAAATATATGGTATTTGCATTCACTTATTAACAAGAAGGTGATAATTTAAATACGTTTTTATTGATCGAAGAAACAAAATCGTTGTTTCTAGCTTCGTTGGCGACGCTTTTTTGTGGGGAAGGAATTAAAGCATTGCCTGACAACATTAAAAACAAACAGCTGTAAAACGGTTCTCGCTCATCTCAAATTGAATGCTCACCGGAGATGTTTTTAAGCCTTGAAGAACTCGCTCCTCTTAAAATGAATGCTAACCGCAGGTGTTTTTAAGCCTTGAAGACCTCGCTCCTCTTAAAGTGAATGCTCACCGGAGGTGTTTTTAAGCCTTGAAGAACTCGCTCCTCTTAAAGTGAATGCTCACCGGAGGTGTTTTTAAGCCTTGAAGAAGCTAGTGTAGTTGACAAGATCAGAGTTAGTATTTTACAGTTCATTCTCTACTTAAGACAAAAGCCACTTTTTGTCTGGCTAGCCCAGCTGTTTTACTTCACATGAAGACGTAGTATTCCTTTCACTCACTTACAAATGTTTTTGTTTTCGAAAAAAAATCATTTGTCAAAAGGTATAATTACAAATAAAGAAAGAAAAACCAACGGCAATTTTAGGAAGATCATTTTGGTCAACATTTAACAAGCATGTAACAAATCTCTAAGCAACTCAAATCTTTATTCAAAGTTACAAGATTTGTTTTCCTCTTTCCTTATACTCTGTCTCACATCAATTTACGATTGCATGTAAAGAAGCTATTTACAGATTAAAATTTCCCAACTGAGGGTAATTTGTATAACAATTAAAGATTACGGAAATGACCGCAAAGTTTTGAGAAGTTTTATCTAAGTGTTGACAAGTCTAAACCATACTTATGTGCATATTTTTATCCCGAGTTCTTTATAAATGTTTTCTTACGCTAAACAGAAAAACGGAAGGAGCCAAACCGACAAAGGACCCGTGATTTAAAATTTCGATCTAGAGTAAGATTTAATTTACATAAATGTGCTTGCGGATAATAAAAAAGCTTACAACACGAAACAAAAACGAAGTATAGCACAGGGACCGTCTTTTGTTGCACAGTTCATTAGAAACACCAACATGGCGACAACTAGTGTTTCCGAAGCGCCGTTTTTGGGAATCTTTTTTGTTGTCCTTTACGTTATCATTTTTGTAACGTCTCTTTCTGGAAATCTGATTGTCTTGCTAATCATTTTTAGAGGTTCTCGAGGCACTTTTCCGACAGTCTACTACTACATTGGAAATTTGGCAGTTGCAGATTTACTTTTTACTTTGCTGACAATTTTCAACGCGGCGGTCTTTATCGATGAATGGGTCGGCGGAAATTTCTCTTGCAAGGCTCAAGGTTTTCTGGTCGAGTCGTGTTACTCAGCTTCTATATTGACTGTTGTTGTGATCGGGGGAGAACGGCGCAAAGCAGTCACTCGGCCGCTCCTCACTTTTAGTCGACAACCTTCGCGCCAGCCACTGCTACTGGCCCTATGTACATGGCTAGTTTCCTTCATTTTATGTTCGCCGCTTTTGTATGCTTACGCAGTTGGATTTAATGAGAACAAACAACTTTTATGCTTAAACACGGCCTGGCCCGACACAGCTCGACAGCTATACTACACTACCCATTCTGTACTACTGTTTTGGCTTCCGACTCTCGTAATGGCCCACACACAATGCACTATCTGGAAGTTTATAGGTAACTACGTCGTTCCCTCTTCTGGTATAATAAACCATCAAAATACGGTACAACTGCGACATCGAAAGGTCTTAAAAATACTAAATGTAATAACTTTTACATTTATTTTTCTTTGGTTCCCTTTCATTTTGATTCGAACTTTAATGTATTTTCATTTGTATGGCGGCGGACTATTTTGGAGAGCCGCCCAACTTATGATACTCATTTCTTCAGCAGCAAATCCCTTCATATACGGCGTTTACAGTGCCGAGTTTCGAGCCTCTTTGAGGCACATCATTGCTTGCAAGAGCGGTCCTGTCAATATAGGGTTAACGACAATAACAGTAAAGAGAGCGAGTGGAACATACTCAAGTAATAGCTAAAGATCTTCCTTGTAATTGTCTGATCATAAATGAAACTATTCATCAGTTTAAAAGGTTATTGTCTAACGTTTTTAGAGAATTTGAAAAGAAAAGCCAATCATTTTTGAGCCCATTAGGCCGGCACCTATCTCCAGCTTCCGTAGCTTTGAGTGGTTGAGATAGAGTCTGTAATCCCCCATGAAAGGGACGCTATGCTATCGCAGGAGTTGCCTCAAGCAGGGGAAAGCCTTAAAAAGTTGTTCGAAAACTGCCAAAAAATTACTTGAACTAAATCCCTATCATCCTGCTCTAAACCGGTTCCCGTATTAAAAGCTTAAGGTTCTGCAGTGAACAAGTGGCAGATGGTTTCCACAAGGATCTGCGTTTGTACTGTTGGCGCCGACTTTGTACGGATACTTTAGGGGTAGCGAATGGTAAATTCGAGACTGACTCAGTCCGAGACGGCCACACCCGAGACTAGAAAGCCAACGAATAATTTAAGACCGAGGCGTTACGATACAAAAAATCCGAGAAAAAGGCTAAAAAAACCGAAACGTTGATCCAATTTCAAGCAAACTAGAGATATCGAGCTCTGCCGAAAATGCCAAGAATGCGAGCCACTTTGTTAGAAAACCCGAGACTGCGAGATCGACGCGGAGTAAAAATACTAATCGAAAACGCGACGAGTTTTGCTCCTTAATATGTAACCAGGCTAAGAATAATCTATAGAGCTCACCCCTTTTAAAAATGAAAATTTTAGTCCTGACTATCTTACTATCTATATGAAGACTTAGAATAGGTTTGATTTGTTGTAAGTGCTGGTCATAATATGAAATTAGGAATTAGTTTGCTTGAAATGTTCCTTAAAAATCCTGCAATAAGCAGAGTAATTTTCAGGTTTTTTTGTTATAAGTAGCGACTTATTCGTTAAGGGAATCTACTGAGGTTTAAAGAATAGACTGTTCTGAAAACAGGGGGAGTATAAGAGTAGACAGTTCTGATGGTATAAAAGGTTACCACTGATACATGTAGTGCATTTAAGGCCACTTTTTAAAATTAATGTCTCGGTTAATCATCAACGCACGCACTGATTTTCGCCAGCGCATTAACTTTTTAATAACTTTTTATTTTTTTTAACAAAAAATAAATCAGGAAAAAATTGAGAAATTGTTTCTGTCTTGCGAAACAGAGTAACAAGCGATTCGATTGACCGGCAATTTGTCAAAGAGTACAGTAAAAATATACACGAGTAACCGGATAAAAAAACTTAATGTGGTAGTTACGGGTTCAAACAAAAAATATATCAGGAAAAAATCGAGAAATTGTTTCTGTCTTGCGAAACAGAGTAACAAGCGATTCGATTGACCGGCAATTTGTCAAAGAGTACAGTAAAAATATACACGAGTAACCGGATAAAAAAACTTAATGTGGTAGTTACGGGTTCAAACAAAAAATATATCAGGAAAAAATCGAGAAATTGTTTCTGTTTTGCGAAACAAACAGAATAACAAGCAATTCGGTTGGCCGGCAATTTGTCAAAGAGTACAGTAAAAATATACACGAGTAACCGGATAAAAAAACTTAATGTGGTAGTTACGGGTTCAAACAAAAAATATATCAGGAAAAAATCGAGAAATTGTTTCTGTTTTGCGAAACAAACAGAGTAACAAGCGATTCGATTCACCGGCAATTTTTCAAAGAGTACAGTAAAAATATACACGAGTAACCGGATAAAAAAAACTTAATGTAGTAGTTACGGTTGTGGATTTACTCCTAAACCGATTCAAAAAGTATTAAAATAACTATAAAAAAAAAACGCGCGCCCTCCTTCACTAAATTTTTTGAAAATTTTGGTAATAAAGCGGGATTTTTTTCTAAGTGGTCAAGGTAGCATAAAAATTAATTGAACTTTTTTGTCTTGTGTAAAGTTTTTACTGAGTAGCCAATGTAGACAGTTGATGTGCAAAACAAGATAGCATCTCTTTACTACCACACTTTTTTTTCCAGACCTTGACCGAAGTTTAGATAATAAACAAATAAAATGAAAACTCATTTTCTTAAATGTTTGAAATGACGGGTTAATTGTTTCAAAGAACTGTAAATATTGTTGCAACGGAAGACGTTAGTTATCTTATCAAACTCGGTCGCTTCGGTGTGCTTAATGACTCTAGTGCATTTTTTGATCTGATAAACTTTTCTCACCTAAAGTTTCGGTAGCAGCTTAATTAAGTTACTAGTTTTTGCGATTTCAAAGATGTTGCCAGTATGAATATAAAGAATTTGAAAACGACTATGAGTACGAGGTTTTCCGATTCGTCATACTAGGCGCGCGAAAAAAAAACACGCCATCTCGTCGTGTTTCCAAAATTGTAAACAACCAGATTTGCATAAAAACTCGGCGCATTTTGGCAACACAAAGAGAAAGAAAGCGCGGTTTCTTCGTGCGCGCAGTATGACGAATAAGTGAAAACTCGTACTAGTAAAATTTACAGTTCTCCACGGTGCAAGTGTGGCATGCAACAGTCGCACCGTGTTAAACGGCTTGACTCGCTCGAAAACAATAGACTTCTGATCGTGGCCTTGCGTCTGATTACAGCCATTAATGTCAAAAGAGCCAAAAGGTAAATAGGAACGGTTTTATATATATCAGTGCGTCGGCGAGGAAAAAAAAAACGATTTTTCAAGTTTAAACCATGAAATTAAACGTTTTCGACATAAAAGCCATCATCAGGGAATGAAATATTTTTCGCACGGAAGTTTAATTTGTATGTGTATAGACCCGCCTTTAAGGTTGTTATTGCATCATGGATAATCGGGACATGAATCATAGAACGTACAAAGGTTTATCAACGATTGCTCAGAAACAACTTCATTTTAAATATTTGGCTTCTCAGACAGCCAAGAGCATCTCTAGTCCTACATACTTGCTGATTTTTGGCGTGTTTCGTTACAAATTACACTAAAACCGTCTAATCTCTTGGCAAAGGTGTTGTTTGCCAGAGCGATCGTGTGCAACTAACTCGCTCGTAAACAATAAACTTCTAACAAAGTTCCATCATTTTTCAAGTAATTTTCGGCCAACTGGGTCAGAAATCAGCGTTTGATTAGAATGCGAACTTACTTTACCTTTCTGAAAAGCCGACTGCGTATAAAACTTATGGTTTTGCGAGAAATCGTTAATAGATCTCAGTTCGCTACTGGGCTCTCTGTCATTACAACCGTAAAGGGCCGGGGTCTATTTAAAGGTAGGAAATAATCTTCACGCGCGTGTTGTCAGAACTAATCCTGATAACTTATTTGCAGCTATATAATTTTGACAACACGCAAGTGAATTTATTTACTTATTTTACGGGTTAATATTTGATTATAAGTGACTTTAATAACATGGCAGACAAATTACGGCCAAAAGATTAATTCAATTTAGTCGGTATATAGTGAGAGGAATGCGTATTTCATACGCTTGAAACTCTTTCTTCAGTCTCCTGCGTCTGAAAAGTAAATCTTCTAAACCAAGCCTTGTTGTTCATGAAATGTTGCAAAATCGGGCTAGCTGTAAAAACTCCACATATGCACGACGATTAGCTAAATATCGGCTTCAAATGAACAAAAAAACCGAGCCGCCCGTGCAAGTACTCAATAGTACGCTCAACTTATAGTATTACTTCAGAGTGCTAAAAAGCTTAATAATAACCAATTTGGTCATGATTCCGCTTCGTAAAAATAGATAAAATAGTGTAACTAAACGTTTTCGATCTTAACAGATCATCTTCAGAGTTTTTAACTCTGATAGGCAAAATAGTTTTTAACTCTGAAGATCATCTGTTAAGATCGAAAACGTCTAGTTTTGAATATTACATATACTATTTTACCTATTTTTACTAAAAAAAATGAAATAACCAATTTCAACTGAATATGTTAAAAAAACGGTTTGGCCTTTTTTACATCTAATATTAACTTCAAAAATAATTTTTCAACTTCAAAAAAATCACCAAACTCCAAACTCTCTTTAAAAATACCAATCTTCAAAAAATAAAATACAACTCAAAACTCACAAAAAGGTCCCCCTCCCCCCCCCGTCCTCTGATTCAAGGAGAATGTTAGCTGCACCTGTTAACCCGCTCGCATGATCTGATTGGTTAAGAAATAGTAGCTATAAGCCAATATTTACCGAAATAGTAGAAAATGACACTAAAACAAAATGGCGGACGGAAATAGTCGCTTCGCGTCCGTTTAGGATCACGAAACTATAAAGGTTTGCTGTGAAAACACGGAAAGTTTGAAACAGCCTAAAGAATTTCACTGTTTTACGCCATTTACGATGTTTTGTAGTTGACAAACTGTCAAAACACGTTTGTTACATATGCTAGGCTGCTCACGCGTGAGCCCTCGCCACGCTAAGTGATTCAAGTAAAAAAAATTTTTTTTCTTCTTAAAAACCTTTCGTTTTCATAAAAGGAACACTTGCTTCGCTGTCATAAACTAAAACACTTATTCTATTTCAATTTAGTCGGATATTGGCTTAATGAATATCTACCTGGCACCTTCGGCGCTCAGTAAATTTTCTGCATTATCCAGCTCAATTCAAAAAGAATGTTCATGAAATGTTGCAAAATCGGGCTAGCTGTAAAAACTCCACATATGCACGACGATTAGCTAAATATCGGCTTCAAATGAACAAAAAAACCGAGCCGCCCGTGCAAGTACTCAATAGTACGCTCAACTTATAGTATTACTTCAGAGTGCTAAAAAGCTTAATAATAACCAATTTGGTCATGATTCCGCTTCGTAAAAATAGATAAAATAGTGTAACTAAACGTTTTCGATCTTAACAGATCATCTTCAGAGTTTTTAACTCTGATAGGCAAAATAGTTTTTAACTCTGAAGATCATCTGTTAAGATCGAAAACGTCTAGTTTTGAATATTACATATACTATTTTACCTATTTTTACTAAAAAAAATGAAATAACCAATTTCAACTGAATATGTTAAAAAAACGGTTTGGCCTTTTTTACATCTAATATTAACTTCAAAAATAATTTTTCAACTTCAAAAAAATCACCAAACTCCAAACTCTCTTTAAAAATACCAATCTTCAAAAAATAAAATACAACTCAAAACTCACAAAAAAGGTCCCCCTCCCCCCCCCCTAGTTATAAGCCAATATTTACCGAAATAGTAGAAAATGACACTAAAACAAAATGGCGGACGGAAGTAGTCGCTTCGCGTCCGTTTAGGATCACGAAACTATAAAGGTTTGCTGTGAAACACGGAAAGTTTGAAACAGCCTAAAGAATTTCACTGTTTTACGCCATTTACGATTGGCCCATAATGCGGTAAGGCCAATAAAAAACTGACTTATACGAGGTCTATTTTAATTAACTGCTTTTTTTTTTTTTTTTACTAAGACCTATATTTGTTGTCTGTTGTAATAATTTATTTTTACTTTAATTTGTCAAGTGTATTCCAGGGTTGTTGGCTGTTGTCATTTTTTTTTATTGCTATTAACGTTAGCAACATTCATCGAGTTGAGTTTGGTACTCCAATACTCTTTAGTAAAACAATCCAAGCAAACGTAAATTTAATGGCATGTAAGTTTTTGCCGGCCAGGCTGGGGACTGGTAACCTGTGGCATAGCAGCAGTGAGTTACGTGGCTTTTGTGTGAAAAATTTCATTTCTGTTAAAAAAAATGTCAAAGTTTTTATTTCAATCAGCTTCAAAGGAATAATTCGTTGATTAAAAACATAATAATGTGAGTATTGTAGCCAGGATTGAATTTTTTTAGATAAAAGATCGTCTCTGCTTCATGCTACGTCATCATTGCACGCTTCAAGTATAAAAATATAACAGGAACGACGAAAAAAGGTTTTATTTTCGAAAATTAATATCATTAAAGGGTTCTACTTTTTATCTGGAACTTAAAAAATAAGCTTGATAGGGACTTTAATTCTGTCACAATCTGTCAGTTTTCCCCGTTACTGTTTTTAGGAATAACTGTTATCACAACCTTCCCCACTACTTTCATCAACAAACACTTGTATAACAATCCATTGACTTCTTTTTTACGTTTGTTTTTTTTAAAGACGATTAAAGAAAAGGTTCGTACGGTTCAACACTTTTTAAATGTAATCCTTCAAGGTGTTGAGAACACATCTAAAAGTTTTTTTCTAGGATTGCGCTGATTTCCCGAGAAGTTCTAGTTTGTATGTGCGTGTTTCGGGTCGTTTGGGGTCATTGAACGTGGGCGCTTGTCGACTTGTCAGCGGTAAACGAAGGTAACGTGTGACGTAGGTTATGGGGAGCGAGTGAGCGCTTGAACTGTTTTGGTTGTCATAAGCTCACTTACACAGTCAATAGTGAAAGTTACAACTTACGTTGTGTGCGATATCTCACTCCAATGATGAATTTTTTCAGTCCAAGCCGATTCCTACCCATATCTGACGTCATACCCTCACTCTCTCTCGGCTTAACCCCTATTTCTGAGCCGCCGGTACAATCCAAGTAACGTGTTTTGAACTCGAATTTCTCGGGAAGTCAGCGCAATACGAGGAATTATGTTTAATATCGTTTTAAAACTCAGTTAAAGTTCTTTGTTTGACCAAAGCTATTTCTAGGGTCCAGTTCCACTTCAGGGAGCAATCCGTTCGTATAAATATTGGATAAGGATGTCTCAGCTGAGATGGGTGAACGCTTCCAATTAAGGTATTATATGTCAACATTGGGTCAGCCACTGGTTTAAGTCTTACACTTTATATATATCGAAATAAGGTTAACGAGAACTACATTGACAATATTGATTGACCACATTACATCACACAGCCATTGCAAATACACCAGTTTGTCATCTGCACCTCCTGACGTCCACCGAGCTTAACTCTGCGAAACATTATAGGAACGGGAAATCTGTCGAGAAAAAAATGCTATCAGTGAATTGACATAAACAACAATAAGTTTCGGGCTCATCATCAGAGCTTGGTATCACTTCAATAATGTAAGCTGTTTCAAAAACAATTGTCATGTCATTAACCTGACACATCATCGGGGTTTGGTGATATGACAACAAAGTAACTCAGTATCAGAGTTCCAAGTAATGTCTTAAACGTGACTCAGCTTCATGGTTCGTCAAGTCATTAACGTATTCATCGGCTTTAATTTTCACCTCAACAAAACGTGACTCAGTTTGGCATCAGGTCAATAATGTAGCTAAGTACGGGAATTCGTCGTCAATTCATTAAGATGACTCATCATCAGGGTTTATTAATATCTCATTAACGTGACTCATCATCAGTGCTTGATCATCAGGGTTTGTTATTACGTCGATGATGTGACTCATTAACAGGTGTTTTTTTAATGATGTCACTGACGTTACTCATCATCAGGGTTTGTTAACATGTCAATAACGTGACTCATCATCGGGGTTTAACTTAACCCAGCACCTGGCATTGGTGTCACGTTACACAGGGGACAGCGTTGCTTTTGAACGACCAGACGCTTGGTAATATGGCTATGAAAGACGTGCTGAGCTGTAACATTGCGTAATATTTGGCTATAACTGCGGCTTTAGTAATTCGTTTCAGCAATTATACAAGAAATATAAGGTAAGTAATGGAGGATGGGGTCACTTAAAAACTATATTTATCTCCTGTAACGGTTTCGTGGTACTGAAAGGTAAACAACAACTCTTTTAACGGCAACAGAACAGTCAAACCAACAACAAATTTTCACCAACTTCCTATTAAAACCAAGTGTCACATTGCAAAACGTATTGTTCTTTAAATCTTTTGTTGGAGCACGCGGCGACCTTTTGTAAATTCTTTGTTTGCAAATGATAAAGGACAATTGGCAGCTTTTTTGTGAGGTAAGGTCCGCTCCGCTTGGCTGAGGCTAAAGTTGATGTTGGCCTTTTGGTCAACAGAAACTACGGCCGAAACCAAAGCGGGGTTGGCTGGTTAGATTGCCCCAGCTGTAAAAACTTCATTGGGAATAAAGAAAATCAAAAGCACGTTGCTACACAAGTATGTTTTACCTGTACTTGACTTGGATGACAGGGCTAGTGAGTTGTTGTCGACAGAGCAGGATTGCCACAATCACTAGACGAATCAATCGTAGTAGGAGAACTACTGCTTTGTCTCTGCCTCACCTGGCTTTTACTAGCCATAAAAGAGCTGGGAACTCCCGACAGCCCAGAAGCAGTTAGGGGGACACTGTTTTGTGTCAAGTACACCCGACCTCTGTTATGTAAAGGAACGTCAGAGACATTAATGCTGGACCGGAATGGCTTACTCTTTGCTGAAATGTAATCATCATCACTTGATGTGAAAACAAATCTGGCGGATGATGTCGTTTCGGCTGCCTTTGAAGGCTGCACTTGGAAACTATTTTTATGTTGTAATGAACTGCTACTGTGAAAGAGTGATCCAGTGACGGATTCAACCTCTGATGAAACTTGGTCTGATGGCTTATTCTTTGCTGAAACGTTACCATTATCACTTGATGTGAAAACAAATCTGGCGGATGATGTTGTTTCGGCTGCCTTTGAAGGCTGCACTTGGATACTTTTTTTATGTTGTAATGAACTGCTACTGTGAGCCAGTGACCCAGTGACGGATTCAACCTCTGATGAAACTTTTGTGATGCCACTGAGTGTTGATAAATTGCTGCTGCTGAGGTTACCGGCCGACACCCTGTAACAACCATCCACGGTTCTAAGTGATGAGCTATTCGATAAACCTGCTGTAGAAGATGATACAAGTCCATTTGATGAAGGTTGATTAGATGGAGAAATGTCAATGTGTGTCCTGAACGGCAGCCGGGATTTGGAAAGAGAAGTCTCTCCACTGTTAGTTTCAGACGACGGCATCGACTTTGTCTTACTCGTTTCTGTTGACAAGATACTCTGCGTGTAATTTCTTTGACTCTGAGATCCAGATTCTTTTTCTGCACTACTATTTAGTGGCATATCCACCATGCTCCCCTGGGACACAATTGATGAATTATCCAGAACGCTTCTTTGTGAAGCTGTCGTATCTGTTACAGTAAAAGAGGAGGAGCAGCAGGAGGAGACGTCCAAGTCCTGTTCTACGGAGAGCAAATATGAAGGCTTTCTAAGATACAAGGACTTTTTATAATCTTCAAGCTCTTTAGCGTTCTTTCTTGGATAAATCCTTTCATCATTCTTTTCTTGGTTAGTTGATCCCTCAAGATATTGAAAATTCGAGTAAGATTCTGTTGAATGAGACCTTGAACTTGAAGAACTACCGCTTTTCAAACTTTCAGTCAAGGAGTACTCACTCGCTGGAGTGGATACGCCTTTGTTGTCACCTCTACCCGATTCGTCGCTTAAATCCATTTTTCTTGACTGAGCTCCCAAACTCTCGGCGTCTTCACCGACGTATCGAAGATGATCATGTACACTTTCCTTTTGTGGGATGTCGGATTCTTTTGAACTTTCATGGTTCTCTTGCAGTGCATCGATGCACCTTTCTTGTGAGTTGGGGTATTGTGCATGCTTCCTTTCTAAATATTCCTTATATTGTTGCAAATGAAGGTTTGCCTGCTGTTGCTGAAACTGTTGCTTTTCCAGCTGCTTTTTCAGTTGTTCTTGCACAGGGACTACACTTGTCTCCAGATCCTAACAAAGAAAACAGTAACAAAACGTCAATTCCGAAAGAGTATCACACTAGAAGCTTTGAAAATGACCGGGTAATTGCTACACAATTCATTAAGGGCTGGTTGTTCAAAAGTCGATTAAATTTAAACTGGGGTTAACTCTTAACAAAACCCATTGGTTAACCCTGGGTTAGGACTAATCGTCTTTTGAACAACTGAGCCTAGAGGGTTAATAATAACTTTGATATGTCATTTCGAAGCACAAAACTAGTTTCATTATAAGTAACCTATTAATGGAAAATTAAGTGTTTTCATTTGCGTAGGATAGTTACTATTATCATTTTAAAATCCAGTACTTATATCAGGGCCGAGTTGTTCAAAAGACAATTAGCCCTAATCTGGGGTTAGTTACTTTTAATCAAGTTTCTGAAAAGTGTTGAAAGGCTCGGAATGGAAAAACATAAAAACGTCCAGAAGCAACCAAATTAATAAAGCAGTGAATTAAGAATGAAACTTTTCTAAAGAAATAGCTTAAGCGAAAAGATATTTACATATGTCAACTCTTGGTTACTTATACTAAGAGTATACAAACTGTCTCACCTGACTGACTGTCGGCACGGCAGAAGAGCGAGGTGCCCGCACGCGTTGTGCTACTTCCCAGGGATGTAACAATGAAGCTGGGGCTTCTGATGCAATTCGGGTAGAACCTCCAGTTCGTCCTCGGGTTTGCTCAAATGTCTCCGGCAGGTCTGTTTTAGGATCACTGTCTCTTTTCCAAAGCAGACAGAGACATTTTCATCAAAAAACATTTTACAATACATTAGGTTAGTTTTTGTCTTCAAGTGGCAAAAACAGAGTTCTTATACTATTATCAAACGAGTTACTTGGTACTTGAAGTGCAACACAAGTTCCGCTTTAGTGTAATCTGTGCGTGTAAACTAACAGGGGGGAGGGGGGGAGATTGAAAGTGGCATTTCAAACTAAGCATTGCACTGAATCCTTGAGCTACCTTCCAACTGAAACTGAATAATCTATATGAGTTGAACTCTTTACTTTAATTAAACTTAATCAAAGTATGGACGGGTTATCAAAGCCGGCAAATTTCAAAAGAGAAATGAAATGAACAAGAAAGGTGTTCTTATATCAAATTGAACAAATGAAGCCTTCGCTAGTCAGCCTGAATTCATTTATTTCTTATTAACGGCTATTAATAGCGTACCTTGAGCTGTCGGTGCCTTCACTAGTTAGCAGTCCTTCACTCAGTTCTTCCACTTCGACTTCTGCTTATTAAAGAAAATAGGTACATGAAAAATCATCGGCAAACGCCTAATGAATCACCTTACGTATTTCACAGAACGTCAAAAACAAACTGGAACATGTGATAATCTTCAGCAGACAAACTCTGACAAGCTGTACATAAGGAACCAAAGGCATGCGCTAGGGAAACCGAGACATCTCTGAAATCTCGATGATCACATTGATTGAAACAATAGTTTGCAGCTAGGAGTCACGTGACCACGTCTACCTTAAATCAAGCAGCAACGATAAAATGTTATCCAGAAGCGGAAATAGCAGGTTAACATTAGTAAAAAGGCAAATTTTCTGCTTTTGACATCAAGTGTGTAAGAAATGGCGAGAAAAAGTCAACTTTCTTATACTTGGTATGACTAGAGAGTAAGCCTTACTCTCCAGTAGTACTATTTTCACATATATTTACTTAGAAAAATTTTGATTTTAAATTTGCTGTCATTTTTGAAGTACTTAACGTCGATATTTGAAACCCTGCCATCTAACTAATGTTGACGTGCTCTTTCCGTTTCTGAACATCATTTTGTCAGCTAATTAATTTTAGGTACGTGTGGTCACGTGACCTTTAAGTGCAAAGAGCCTATTGTTCCGCCTAAACTATAACAGGCAATCGAAAAGAAATTGTCTGCAAAACTTTTTTGATTTTCTTTTTATGAAGCAAGGTGAAACTACGGTTTACCTTCTGCTTGAGTTTGCCAACGATTTCTCTGACCTTGAATTTTATGCAGCAGACGCTTCAGGGGATCTATAGATTACAGAAAAAGAAAGTCGTACAAATCGAACGTGACTGCTTTTGTTAGTTTCGGAAAATACTCCCTACAAAGAAACAGCTACTCTAAATGAAGCCAAAAAAACTCTGCAAAAAGGTCTGCAGAGAAACAAACCATACTAAGCAGCCCATATTTAAATCAGAAGCTCAAAACTTCTGGTAAAGAGTGCAGCACCCTTTCTCTGAACGGGTAAAATGGCTCGAAATTTCTTATTCCAAGGGAAAAAAGAGACTGTTGTCGGCAGAAAAAAACGACTTACACAAGAAATAGAACAAGAAAACCGCCTCTTAACCTGTTTTTGATGTGTCTAAAAACATAAGTTAGAGATCCCAAAAATGTTCTTTTTAAAACGATTCATTTATGTTTATATTCTTCAATAAAGAGTAAAGAAAGTGCAAGTCAACCCAACTGAGGCCGCCTTGTTCCAGTTTGTTATCACGAAATTAATTGCTTAAAAAGGAAAACGTTTTTTATTCTACTGGATAATTTTACAAAAAATGCATGCAATTAAACAGTCTGAACAAGACATGGCGGCCTTGATGGGATTGGCTAGTGCTTCTTTGCTTATTTTTGCAGAATATTAGCATAGAATCGTTTTAGAAAGTATATTTTGGTAACTCGAACTGATGTTTTTAAACAAATATGAAAATAACTTGGAATGCATGTTCCCTGGCTCTAAACCATAGCTAGTAGTTAGTCTCTGCCTATACTAACTAGGATTAAACGCAAGGTTTAACAGGAGCTTCACCTTGACTATTTTTACCATTTTCCGAAGGCAAAGCTTCCTGCTCTTGCGATATAACATCAAGGTTTTTTTGTTCTTGCTCATCAGTACTGCTCCGTTGACTTGCCTGATCGCTTTTTCCTTGACAATCCTGAATAGTCGTGCAGAAGTTATGATTACATGTGATATACAACAACAAAACAAAGGTCCGCGTTCAGTGGCTAATTTGCGTTACCGCATCAATGCGAAATCTAGCAAAACTTCCAATCTTAATCTTCGTTTGAGCTTTTTTGAAGACTTTTTTTCCAGGAGAGTTCGTGAGCTGTTAACAGTTAATCTAGTATTACGCATTAAGCCTCACCCCTAGACTGGTTCTAGCTTAAATTTGTGTTTTATGTCGGCTGTCGGGCTGCCTTTTTAACTTCTAAGTGGCAAATAGCCGATGAAAGATTATTCCACAACCATACCTCTGCTGGTAGGGAAAAAACAGCTGGCCATATCCTTTATAAATGCTTTAAACACTGCTTTCGATTTTTTTTATCAAAATATATGTCTCGCAACCCAAAGGTCGATCCTTAACATTTGGGACGCGTGTTTGAACACATGGCTTGATTTCAAAGACAAAAACTTTTAATGCAACAGGTTTCTTTAAAAATTTCCCTGGGCTAGTGCGAGATTTCACAGACAAAGCGCGGACGTTATTGTAGAGTTTCTTACGTTCGAAATTCGGCATACAAGCTTAAAGCTTCTAGCGCTGTACCCTCATTAACAAGTCACTAAAACTACCTTCATCGTTATATGCTAGAACTTTTCCACTACAAGCAAGTTTACTTTGAGAGCGAAGAAACGAAACATTTTCGGAGCGTCGCTCCTTTGGCCGTGATGAGAAGCAACCAAGACAAACAAGGGCCGTGTGTACAATACTCATCTATTCTAATAGACAGCATCTCAAATTGGAAGCAACACGATCATGGATTGAGTAAAAATTCCTCTTCGGAGGTTGGTATACTCAATAGCGCAAGATTTTATTGCTTCATAGTTCACCCATCTCTAATTTATTCAAGGAGCTCGTAATCTGGGGAAACACCTACTAGTTTTCATTTATAGACCGATCCTCATAATTAAAAAAAAAAGCCGCCTCAGGAGAAAATATGGTTGCAAACTGAAACGTGATTAAAGAAAAGGAAAATTAAAATATTTGTTTCACCAACCGCTTCGAGTTCACTTGTGGTACTTTCTTTCGCTTCACTCGTTAAGGCTGCAATGACCAACAACATTATCAAACGGTAGAATGAATCTTGGATATATAGTTGAAGAAGAAATTATCGATTCACAAGTTGAAAACTGACGGGAATCGAACCCGTAACCCTCTGATTACCGGTCAGATACTCTGAGCTTTCAACTTGTGGATCAATAATTTCTTCTTCGATCAACAACATTGTTTATTGCTTTGCTGTTTATTATAGGTAACGGAATGAGACCGAGTCAAATTTAAAACAAATCACCCGTCTTTTGGCCCACCGTAATGATTCGATTTAGCGCCCTCCTTCCAATAAGCGCCCTCCTTCCAAATAAGCGCCCCCCTTCGAATGTGTTTTTGTTAATAAGCGCCCCTATTCTAATAATTGCCCCTATTCTAATAAGCGCCCCCTATTCTAATATTATTGCAGCACCTTCAGAGTACGTACCAAACGTGGTTTATCTTCCTTTAATAGCTGACATACGTAATAATGTATTACAGGGCGAGAACCGCTCAAGGTTGTCCAACAAGCCATGAGCAATTCACGCGACAAAGATCCTTTCGACAGGATCACAGAATCCGACGTTCAGGATGCGGCACCAGATAGCTTGATAATTGACGCAAGTGACACTGAAGTCATCGACGTCGAATAGATAAACTCATGTACATTCACCGTACCGTACATGTATACCGTTTATTACTGCTAAAATGAACAATTTTTTTAAAAGCAACTGTTTCAGTTTCTGTTATTGTTAGTTATTCTAATATTTATTAAAGTTTTGTTTTGAACATTAGGTTGTTTCTCAAAAAATTAAATAAGCGCCCTGTCCCGAATAAGCGCCCTGTCTCGAATAAGCGCCCTCCCTTGAGGTACCAAAAGTAAATAAGCGCCCCGGGCGCTAAATCGAATCATTACGGTAAATCTAATTTTGAAAACAGGCCAAAAGACAAGTGATTATATTCGAAATTTGACGAGGACTTATTTGATTACCTTTTAATAATCTAGCAGACAAACTATTCCTTTCCTTTTTTAATTTTTTCAAGACTTCGCGAAAACTCGTTTTGTTAACACGCTATCTTGATTTGAACTAGTTGTCATGGATAATTTGTACTTCGTACATGTGAAATTTCAAACGGGGGCGATTACAAATAAAATCGAGGACCAAATTCCGCCTATAATTTGTCTGCTATGTTATGACATTAAACACATTTAACGCATTAAAAACACAGGGATTGTTTAGGTTTTAATTTATTGTTCAGTAAATAAACGAGCTTCAAGCAATGAATAGTATTTGTAATAGCAGATTTTAGCAAGTATTTTGTTTGCAAGCCTCAGTGCATCTACACTCAATACCGTTGGGGAATTTGAAGACAGAATCCTAACTAGTTATCGGGATATGTTTCCTGCTACCAGATGACAGACATCAACATCGAGTTCAAAAACCCTACAGGAACCTGCTTCACTTCCCATTGTGTTTGTACCGTCGTGAGTAGATTTTGAATGAAATTAAGAGTTTTCGTTTTTTTCCATAAGGAAGCTAAATGGTAGATTTGACGAGGAAGTTAACTACAGGCAAAAATTAAGATTAAATCAGATTACAACTTCCTTGAGAAGCTTTCGTTCCTTAACTTCGACGAAATTTTTACCTCAAGGAAACTAAACAGTAGAGTTAAGGAGGAAATTAACTACAGGCAAGAACTAAGATCAAATTAAGATTACAACTTACTTGAGTAGCTTTCGTTTGTTCCTGGGATATCAATGACAGAACGGTGATCAAGGGCTATCGCAAGGTCCCCTGTATAGCCTGCAGTGGGGCATGATAGTGGTCATAGTTGTAACACTTGTAAGCTAAAACTTTACCCCTCCCCCGATAAACCAGAAATGCTTGGTTGCTGAACCTACCAAGCACCTATCGGTTTCTATAACATCGCCTTACCCCTCCCCCGATAAACAAGAAATGCTGGGCTGCTGAATCTACCAAGCACCTATCGGTTAAACTCTATAAGATCACTTTACCCCTCTCCCTGGGCTGCTGAATCTACCAAGCACCTATCGGTTAAACTCTATAAGATCACTTTAGGACTCGTTCAGCTTTTCTACTGGGTTTTGAACTCTGTTTCAATGCTTCCACCAACCTTAAAGCAAGGAGTTACACTAAGGGTAAGAAAAAAACTCTCTTGCTGAAAGCGGTTAACGACAATGTTTTTCACGAGCTGGGAACTTTTACTTACTCAAGTTTCTATGCTTCAATACCTGTTTCCTTCATATACATTTGTTCAAATTCTAACTCCAAGTCCCTCTGCCTATCCTCAGCATCTTCTTGTCTTTTGTGAAGAGGCTGAAAGATTTGCACCTAAAAATCAAAACAACGGTATAAGTAAAAATATAACCTTGTTAACTTTGTCCCGACATAGCGAATCGAACGTAGGAAGATCGAACTCTATCCGGGATCGAATCAAATTGAACTCAATCCGGATCCATGGATCATGTTCGGTTGAGTTCCGGAATCGACCACCGAGCTTTGTACAAATTATATTTCCAAACCAATCGAACCACATCGAAAAAATCAAACCAAATTGAACTCTAGCAGTCCGCTTGTGTTCGATGGAGATCAGCAAGCGAACTTAACCAAACTCAATCCGAGAATTGAGTTCATGTTCAGTTGGATCGGTGAATAACCGCCGCCTGGTTAGCCTAGTTGGTAAGGCGCCAGTCTGCCGTGCAGGAGGCCCGGGTTCGATTCCCGGTGCCGGACCTTCACTCAGGGTCTTAATATAACTGAGGAGAAGGTGCTGCCTTTGCTCCAACATCTGCAAACGGTTAGACCTTCGTGTCTTCCCGGATAAAGACGCTAAACCGTAGGTCCCGGGTGGCAGGCCTCGAAGGGGACCTCGAGTCCTATTGCCTGTTATCCCTTGGCTCAATGACTCAAATGTTATAAACAATAAACTCGCTTGAGTAAGGTTAACGTTATCGGGTCTGCACGCTTTGCCACTGTACTCCAGCTCTGGTAGACCTAAAGATACAAAGCAAGCCCATCGCAAACAGGTTTCTCTCATCTCATCTGACTTTTAGGGGAGTCAGGATGGCCGAGTGGTTAGCGCTCGCACCTCCCACCTCTGTGGACCCGGGATCGAATCCTGGGTTTGCAAGTGGGCTAAGATTTGTCGATCTTCTTCTGACTCCGAGGGTTTTTCTCCGGGTTCTCCGGTTTTCCTCCCTCCACAAAATCAACTTTAAATAACGCCAAGATCTGCGCCGAAGACCATATGTTAGATAACTTCCACAAGGTTAATATGTTTACCCTCGTTAACTAATTAAAGTTTAGTTAACTTTAGCATCCTTTTTATACTCATTATTCACATGGTTCGTATTGATTGATGAAAATCCGGGGGAGCAAAACTATTTTTCCAGGACCTAACCCCTAATTCTCTCTCGGCGAAAAATAAAACAATATCAACTTTAACTTAAGCAACCACACCACCAAAACTATCGCCAGGTTCTGCAGCCTTCAAAGCGCAAGATGACAAAAACTGACCCAAATCCCAAAATAAAAACTTCCTGAGTTTAGTCTAAATACAAAATGTGCACTTGCAAGCTGCTTTAGTAGGTTTTGGTTTGTTTGTTATAGAGTTGAAAAATTTTTCACAAAATTCCAGGAGTTTTCGCGAGCCCTGGAAGGAAACTTCAAAATTCCAGAAGTTCAACCGCCTCTTGGCTCGAAATTTGACTCAAAATATTCGAATTCTTGAAAGGTATGAGATGTGGGAAGACCTGACCCTTTTATAGCGCGGTTTCTTGTTTAAGAGAACTTTACTAAGTAACGCACAGCATATTAACAAAAGTTTATAGAATTATGTAGATTCATCTATCTAGGTATCAATATAGATATTAGAGGTTAAACTTTATATCTCTGGATATTTAAAAAAAGTTTAACCTCTAATGTCTATAACTAAAGTTTGTGTTTAGAAAATCCAAGTTCTTCCCAGAATCTCAAAGGAATTTAGCAAAATCATGATACTTTTGTTGAAAACTTTATTTCACTTACAGGTATTTTCGAAACTTCCAGCTGTCTTCTGTGCTTATCCAATCTTTCCAACATGTCTAGCTCTTTGTTGAGCTTTTTGCTGTCCTGTTTGAGGAGAAAAGGCAAAACGTGTGTAATGAAACATCTCACAAACAGAAAAACCTATTTGCTGCAAAACGAGATTCAGGGTTCGTCCGCTTTTCTCAAAGCAAAATTTAAGGACATTTTAGGACTTTTTAAGGTAAGATTATTGGTTTTTGAGGACCTAAGCCATGGGACGTCAACCACCAGAACTGACCTAAAACATGACTTTTTACGATATTGATTTTCCTTGACACAGTTATATAGTTATAGGCGCGTTTTAGTTGTTGTTATTCACGGACCTGGCACTAAAGTCTATAGAACCGCAAAGGTTTGATTTGGCATTACGTAAGCAAAACTATTACTGTGCATTATTTATGACAACATAACAGTGTAGTCTTCATTCAAACTCAACAAACTGTATGATTCATGCTTTTCGAAGCAACACAAAAAATGCCAACTTCAGTGAAAAAGCAAAAATTTAAGGACTTTTTAAGGATCATGACTGATTTTTGTAAAATCTAAGGACTTTTGAGGCCTCAAATTTTGGAAAGTGAGAATAAAGGACTTTTAAGGTTTTTAAGGACCCGGACGAACCCTGCAGATTCTTTATCGATATAGAGAGGAAGAACGCTATCTTTTTCTAATGAAGTCGAGTTCTTAAGGTTATTTTAGATAAGTAGAAACCAATAGCATACTATCAAACGCTACAATGTGATTGGCTTACCTTCCCACTGTCTATTGAGCGATGGACAGCGAGTAGCGGAACTGCCAGTATTTTTAAACAAAAAACAATGGCGGAATCTTCAAACACTCGTTTTTATCGTTTAAGTTCGAAAGTAGTAAGTTAGTTTGTTTAGACCTACTAGGACAATTAGACTACTCGAGACTATTGACTCAGAAATTCCACCTCGTAGTCTGATTGTTTATTAGTTATACAACGAAACAACTGCGTCTGGTAAGATGAGACTTGAAAAAAAAAACCGAGGCAACAGGCCATTCAGTAACAACCTCTTCAAGCTTCAGTTGAGCCAGTGCGTGTCTGTGCCTCAGTCGAGCCTTCTCCAAGCGCTCATCCTTAGCTCGGTCCATTTTCTGCAGCAAAAGAAGAAAATCCTGGTTGTATACCCCCTCTCTCTAATAAGTCCCTCTCTCCGTCTAGAGCTTCAAACTTTAAATAAGCCCCCCACATGTTTGACAGTTTTTGAATAGGCCCTCTCTCTAATCAGCTCCCCGATTAGAGCGTGTAGACTCTCTGAATCTCTCAAAAAGATGCGAGAGAAAAACACATTCGCTCAGCCCTTCAACATTAACAACTTGTTGCAATGTCTTCGGTTTGTCACAAACACATGCAATTATGAATCCAATAGTTTCAGGAATATATTCCTTTTTATATGATAACGACAGTTTACTGGTAACTGAAACACTGGTAGAGGAATTATCCCCAATCTGCTTTGTACGTGTTCATAGCTAGAAGTTTTGACACAATAACAAAGTTGATTGCATCAATTGTTGTTAAAACCTTAATTTGTTCAGGCTTCTTTTTCATATTTACTATTAACACGCCTTCACAACCGCGAAGATCGTATCATAACGTCATTGCATTCATTATTAACTACCTCAAACATTTCTTCGAGTTTCTCCTCTTCTACAACTGCCGACTGCCTGGCATCCGGCTGAAAGTATAGAAAATTAGAAAGTCAATTAACCACTGCCATATAAGGGCAAAACACTGCAAAGCTATAATTTGGCTACTGAGCGAATTTTTTCTACAGAGAACGCAACATCTAACTATTTAGGAAGCAGTCTGGCTCAGTGGTTAGGGCGCCGGATTTGCCATGCGGCCTTCCCGGGTTCGTTTTCATCTCTGACCGCTGACAGGAGTTTGGCTTCGGTGATCCCAGTGTCAAATCCACCATGCTTGCAAATAGCCAACTTGTCTGTCTCCAACCTAATGGGGTTCTTAATTGTAGTCGTGTTTTTTAAGGGGCTTACTGACATGCAATTGAGGCTCTGCCCTGTGTCTCTATCCCTGCCACTTTGATAAAACAGATTAATTAAAATTTTCATCTTCACGTACTAAACGGAGCTCAAAAAGAGTTCTTTTCCTTCTTTGCTCAACACTAACTCTCGGTCGAAAATTCTAGTTTTCATAGTCTTCTCCGAGAATCCAACTCCTTAATCCATCAGTACAAACAGCGAGAGTTTTCTCGATTTTCAGAACACATCTATGCAAATGGACATCTGCCCGGTATGTCCTGGACGGAGGGATATAAAAAAGCTCCATATATATTACACACCTATGCACCACCCTCTAGGTGTGCAACAAGTAACGAAGCCAATACCGCCCCGAATATAAAGGAGGAAAGGTTATTATAGTGTTTATCTAAGCCGTTCATTTCTTTTAAAACATCAATTTCTTTACCTGTTCTGTATGAAGAACTTTTTCAGCTCTTGGTCTTAGATGATAATGTGATGAACCAAAACTAACTTCAACATCTGTGCTCTTGGTAATTTCTGGTATGAGAAAAAGGCATGTTAATCAAATAATGCAAAAAGGTTTGAGAAAGTTTGACAAGAACAGACGAAAGATCTAGAAATATTTTTTAGATCATAGCAAAATGTTATCGTAAAGGCCATTATCTTGTCATCCACCACCGTAATCAACATATCTTTTTCATAAACTCGTGCAACTACTAAATAAATGTGAAAAATATAGTTTCACCCACCTTTGTCCAGACTGATATTCTGAAAAACACATTTATCTTATGAGTAAAAAAAGTAAAATTGTAAAAATTAAGAATTTAGTTCTGTACATAAAAGAGAGGTGTCTTATGTAGTTATCAAACATAAAACCAGAATTGACTTTTCTAACATGTGTTGCCTCTTGTACAGTTCTGTATCCACGTAGCTTCATACAAAACATTTTTGACAGTGCATGTAAGAAAATTTGCTTGTGTGTACATTATTAGGGAACACTACTCCACAAAGACAATGGAAAATTTCGATTTCCAATAATCAACTACTACCCTTCTTACACACATTATCAACTCCGATCATCTTTGTATCATGCATGTATACCTATATAAATGATTAAAAAGAAGCAAGTACGGACTATGGGACTCTCGAACCAACAAACTAACTAAATGAACTACTGTGCTGAATCTTGCTAAAAACTAAAACTGTCCAAGGGATAGGTTTAGAAACTACTTGGGGAGGGGAGCCGAGGGGAGGACAGCAGGCTCCGATTTTTGTCTACATGATAATCCCAAAAAGTTAACCCTTTCATATCTTGGCAAGGAGATTGTGACCCTCCCTAAACCATCAAAGAGTTACCATCCCCTGATGGCTTGAAAGCCAATTCTACTAAAACACAAGACCACGTTTAAAGGTGCAAATGATTCAAGTGGTGAACTGCACCACGCTCAAACTCCCAAACTTCAAACACTGCAGTCCGACACTGCCACTTTGTCCAAGGTGTACTTCGCAGCTTAAGAAGGGAGTTGAGATCACGGAAGAGTCGTGCGGCCAAGAGACGCAGAGAAAGGAAACTTAAAACGTACGTCACAAGTTTATGATATTGTGGTAAAAAAGAGGTGCATTTATATAGCGCCCTTTCCATATGAACGCTCAAAGGCGCTTTAAAATGATCAGTTTATCCCACAGCGGAACGGAAGCATATACTGGCGCAATTGGCAGCCGCTTCAAAGCGGTCCATGTATGCTGGTACTCATTCTATATCGACCCCGGAAGGATGGAAAGCTTAGTGGCATTTAACAGGGAAGAAGGTCACCTAAATATTCAACCCTCGACCAGGCCGGGGATCGAACCTGGGACCTCAGGATTGGGAGGCAGCGATCTTACCACTGCGCCAACCCCTCCGCTATTACAGTCACCTACACTGTTATGTTTCAATGTAATAAATAACATAATGAACCGCATTTACCATTAGTAGGTCTGAGGGGGGCGGACGTGCTGCAACCAACTCTGACCTCAATTTTTCCCTTTCCAGTGCATTTTTTCTGAAAAAATTAGACAATAAACAATTTTAGATAACAATGGCATAATTTTAACTACTGACAATTCCTTTCCTGCTGTTGCTACAGCACGCACTTTGCTTTGAGTACGAGCTTGCTCATCGAAATTTAAAACACAATCTCGCATTATCCACACCAACAAACATATTCGAGGTAAACTGAAACTAGAAAACGCTAGAGTATCAAAATGCATAAATGGTGAAGCAAATCTTTTTTAAAAAGTTTTTTAATTCTAAAAACTCCAAACGTTTTCGGTTAAAAACCATCTTCCCCATCTTTTTAAAACCGAAAGCGTTTGGAACTTTGAAAAATTTTGCCAACTTCACCTTTTATGCATTTTGATACTCATGAATAGCGCTTTTTTACGGCAGAGCAAAACAAACTCCATGCAACTTTCAGCTATTTGCTTATTGTTAATAAAAACACATGTATGTAGTATTTGTCAATTCAATTCTTACAGCCCCCACCTTGCCGTTAGGCGACTGTTTTTGTCTTTGTCCCTGTTTTCCTTCTCTACATGAAGCTGAAATATGGAAAACACTTTTATATTTTAATTGAAAATCCGAATGACAACCACTGTGCTGTTCTTGAACAACTATGCATTATGCTTGTAATTACCAGTTTTTACTTTGGGTATGTAAATATGAAGACTAGATGTGTTTCTTATTCATTTAGATTCATATTTCATTAGAGAACTATTACTACTAAATACCTGCAAAAAATGTTAAAAGTATATATTTATATTTATGGAACTTAATTTGTTACAAAGGATTTTGAAAAAGAAGATAAAGGCGCTTATTTCGTTGAAGTAACCGCTCTTTTGGTTGCTGAAATAATCAAGGGTTTTTCGAGTCTTGTATAATTAAACCATTGTCGATGTTTCAGGATCATTAGTCGTGTAATTCAAGCAAGTAACTCAAGGAATAATTGTTGTTTTGTGATCTTTCCACTTATGAGTTCCCCCTTTAAAACTGCGCCAAAACTTTTGTACTTTGCATAAATGAAAAACCTCAATCGTCTCAGCAACCAAAAGAGTAACTTCAATGAAATAAGCTACATTTTTTTTACTATTATCCTTTCTAAAACTTAAGTTCCGTAAGCATGATAAGCGTTTGTGTTAATAAAATTTTGTAGCCCACTATATGTAAGTGTAGCAAAACACCCAATTTAGTATATAGGTACACACCCAAAAAGTCATTTTAGCCTGTCTAGCTGCCAAGCATTCAAGCTGGCAAAATGTGAAACTTGATGGCAAAGCTTCTTTAAATTATTCTCAAGATACAAAAGTTTTTTAACAACTTTGGTCCAAAAGCTTTCAGAGTGTTTTATAAAAGTCAGTCTACTTCCGGCGATGACGCAGTTATGACTGAAAGACGACCGTATGACGTAAAAGCTATTTGATAGCTCGAGTCTCTCAGCCTGGGGTCTAGTTGTTTGTGAGACGGACGAAGTTGTAGTTCTTTAACTGTCGAAATTCTGGGTTAAGTTGACCATTCTCTTTAGTCTTATAAACAATACGATTTCAATATGTAGTTACAAGTGAACATCTTATACCTGTTGAAGAGCTTTCTTGTGTCTTGTAATTGCTCTAATAAAAGACAGACTCGAAAATTAGTCAAGTTTGTTTGATAAACAAGTTATAATTTGTGTTAATGGAAAACCTGCAATAATGTTATAGATTCTTTACTGTTTACACATGTAAACTGTGCTGATCAAAGCACCTTCATTCGTTACCTTATGCAAACCAAAATTCAAGACTTTCTGGCTAAAAAGCGATAAACCCTTTCTCGAGCCTAAGTGGCTCATAGGGCCGGCGCTTATCCCCAGTTTCTGTAATGTTAAGCGGACGAGAGTCTTTGACCCCCCCCCCCCCTCTAGACAGGGCACTAATCTATCGCAGGTTAACCCCCAGCTGAACTGGCACTCATTTATAGTGCTGAGTCGATCGACTGGAAAAAAGTCAGGTAAAGTGCCTTACTCAAGGACACAACACAGCGGTCTGACCGGGGCTCGAATACGCTAACCGTTTGGCCACTACGCCGCCGACCAAGACTTTCTGGCACGGACCCAAATTCTTTTACCAAGGAGGAAGGAGAGGAGAGGGGAAGGTAGGGGGTCAATGCAAATACCAAAGGTATAGGCCGTTAGGGGGTCAGTTTGTTTACACTTGTATGATCCTGGACTTGGTTGGTCAAAAGCTGAAGGAAATACTCAAAGCGGTATATCTTTACAGAGAAGCACTTGATTGCTATAACAATATGTTTAAACATGTTAACCACTCTTAATAAAAACAATTATATTATTAATAATAATAATAATAATAATAACAACAACAACAACAACAATAACAATAATAATAAAAGTGACATGCTTCATAGACGCATTCAAAAATCTCAACGCGCATACAAAAGGTAAAAACAGCTTAGATTAGCTACGATTAAAAGTAAAACTACTCGTGAATCAGATGACAATGTAAAAGGTAAGTCTTAATTAAGTGCAGTTTTAATTGATGAAAGGGATGATGCTGACTTAATATGCTCAGGTAAAGAGTTCCAAAGTTTCGGTTCAGAGAAGGAGAACGCCCTCTCGCCATAGTAGATTGCGTTAGGACGGTGGGAGGTCTGTAACAAGGGTTTTTCAGAAGAGCGAAGTGTGCGGACAGGACGGCAAAGTTGAAATAAATCCGATAGGTAGGATGGAGCTTGGTTGTGGAGGGTCTTGTATAAGTAAAGAGTAGGATCTCTAATTGCCAGTGAAGGTCCAAGAGAATAGGAGTAACATGGTCAAATCGACCAGCTCCTTTTAATAAAGTCTGAGTTAATGGCTTGAAAGAAGCACAAGCATGGATTGAAACTTTAACCCTCGCTTAGGGCTAATTGGACTTCAAACAACCGGGCCCAGGTGTTCTTAGGAGGGGTTCAGCGCAAATACAAAAAGCTAAGCTAGGAGGTCTTAAAAGGAGGAGTTCAATACAGATACACACACTTTTTTGTATAAAAACTGGGCCCGGTTGCACGAAGCTTGGATAAGCTATCCGCCGGATAAGTGCTTTCTACTTTATGCAGTAAAACTATAATGAAAGTTATTTGACACCATTACTTTAGGAGTCTTCCACTCACTTAACAACCAAAGATAGAGAAATCAACAAAGAGTCAAACAATCTTTGATTTATTAGTGACGACCATTTGCTTTTATCCAGCCTCACGGATAGCATTTTAATGTAAGTTGAAATGTGATAAACTGGACAAACTGAAACGATATAAATGGTGCCCATACGAGACGCCGTAAGTCAATTTTTGTCATTGAAAAAACGATTTCTTGGCTTGTGCGAAGGCCCGTGTGTTATCAGTGCGTTTTTTTTTTCAAATCTTGTTTCTTCCCAATTGTTGCTCAATTTCTAATTCATTCTTTAACTGGTTCGATCAATTGACAAAGACGCTTAAGGCATGCTTGAAATAGTTGACTGGGTCGAGAAAGATGGAGGACGTGTTTTCATGTTGAGCGTAAATTTGAGAAACTTTTTTGTCGTTTGCTTGTTCGTTTTGTCGTTTTCGTTTTGTGTAAAGTCCATCTTATATTTAGTACTTATACCTCCTTTACTGGCCCTAGACATGTAAATTTTTCTCTCTTTTAAAGGTCACCCGTCTCGTTTAGCCCTTACGGTTATTACGGGTCACCTTGCATTTATTCTACGTACCTATCTTTATTATTATATCATGCAATTGTCAAAATAAGTGCTAAATAAGTTGGAGGTCTTAACAGGTGGAATTCAATAGACACGCGATTTTTTATAACATAAGAACTGCTCTCTGAAATTGGCTGAGACTCATGGATAGCCCTTCAAATTGCATAAGTTGAAATGATAAACTGAATCGAGCAAATTAAAGTGGTGCCCACACTAAATGCCGTAAGTCGATTTTTCTCACTGAAAAAACAAATTTTAGGTTTTTGCGTAGGCCCGTAGTATCAGTGCGTTTTTGTTTTGAATCTATAGTTTCTTCCCAGTTAATGCTCAACTCCTAATTCATCCTTTGACTGATTTATTCAATTGACAGAGGCGTTTACGACATGCTTGAAATAGTTGGATTCAACTATTAATAATATTCAAACTACCTACCTTTGGTGTTCTGCTGCAGTTGGCCTCCTTGGCTCTGCACTGGTGACTTCAGCCTACAATTATGTAAACAGAGTTGATTCATTTCATGTAACACGACAACAGGTTTTCGACTGAAAATAAAATTCAGGGGTTTTTTGTGTGAAATTTATCTTTCAGATCTTAAAAATCCTAATTTTCTGAAACGTATTATCAAAAATAAAAGCTTAAAAAATTGTTTAGATAATTTTTTTCGTTGAAACCTTCTTTGCACTAGTGGTGCTTCCAAATACACAAACCAGCTGCAAACTAAAGGTAAAGGTGCCGTCATTTAACGTCTGTACAGTTGTAGTTCCTTCACCTCTCTCAGAGCTGTGTTATCGGCGGAGGCCAACCATGTGCCCTTTAACATCTCCTTCTGCCAGCGAAGGCCGTGCACTAACCGACTAAACTACCCTTACTCTATGACAGACAAACTGACTAATATTGGTTATCACTTATGACTAACTATTCGTCAGCTAGTATTTCAAGTGTCTTGGGTCCTCTTTCTGATTCTTTTAACTATGACACCTCTCATAACTCAATACATTGATTCTTTGGTTCACTCCTCTGTGACAAACTACTGTCAATTGGTTACATGCAAAAGCTGTGAAAGATGCTATAAAAAGCTGAATTGTGGTCTGTGTTATTGCACAGGTAGGGACGAGGTTTAGCAGGACATATGCCTGGTTAGCTATCACGCTCGCGGCACTTGCTACTCATGGCCCAAGCAGATTTGGCAGCTGAAAAAGTCAGTGTGATAAAGTCGAAACCCCGTTGAGATTTCAATTTCAGTATATGGTTTAACATCTCTAAGACGGACACCTTCGGGACCGACCTCAACTTGGTGTGTCCCGTCTTATAGAGACTTAAAATACAGTATTAAAATGACTGAGAAGACACACGGCAGGGACCAAGATTTGGTGTCCGTTTTAAAGGGTTCGACTTTATATAGAAAACAAATGAATAACTCAAAACACTCATCGTCATGTTTCTACTCCTCCTTACCCCAAGCTGATCAGCTGCATGGTGGCTCTGTCCCATCAACATCAGATTGTCCCTATATCTTGATAGGAGATATGCACATTTTTCATCGTGATCTTTTTGCCAGCAATTCTGCAAAATAAGGTAGTTTGTATGTAAACTTATGTCTCAGTTATTATTACAGTGGAGCCCCGCCTTACAGCCACCTCGTTAATACAGTCAGCTAGTTATTACGGTCACCTTATTTTGGCCCGGCAAAACGACCAAACATTCTTTTATAAGAAAAAACATTCATGCGGTCTCCGATTAACACAGCCAACAACCACTTTTTTAAAAACATCAATATACACAATTCTTTATAATTTAACCCCGTTAATACGGCCACCTGAGAAAATCAAGTCGCCTGTGACGTGTCAGTTTCAATGATCTCTGTCATCATAGTTAATATATACGGACTGGTTAGGAGACCATTGTTGTATGTCTTTGTTCACAATTTTCTTTTGTTTTCTGGTCTTGACCCTGCACAAAACGTGTAAAAAACACAAAAGCTTTTGAAATGCAAATCAACAAATAGCCAGTCAGAACATTCTCACTAACACCTGAAACAAAGAATGTACAGGGTCACGGTTTGTTCAACATGAAACAAAGCACCTTTGTACATTCTTTGTATTTCTCTTTTGAGGTTTGCCGGCTTTCCTAACCAGTCAATATATTAACTATGCTGTCATCAAACAGCCGGTTGTCTCAGTTTTCATTATCGCGCAATGATAGCCACATTTACAACAAAGAAGGACAACAAGCTGAAGCATTTTGTTTTTGAAGGTCACTAAAATGTATTTTACCAATTAATGGCCAATACTTTGAAGTAGACCAGATTTATGTATTGCCAGAAAATTTAAAGGACTTTTTTCCAATTTAATTTACATTTCCGGCTGTCTATTGAAGAGAACAAGTGCTACTGCAATATATTTGTCATACCCCCCCCGCCTTCACCTTAACTTACGAAATTTGACCCTACTCCATTAATACGGCCACCCCGATAATACGGCCAACTTCGTGTGACCTGTTGGTGACTGTATTAATGGGGTTCCATTTTACTGCATACTTGAAATCAAGATCTTTTAACTTGTTTATTAAACTTCAATGTTAAAACAAACAAAAATTAGCAAATATTCTGAAATTTGTAGTGCCAATTAAAACTTCAAATAAAGAAATTATTTTTTGTGATAATTTTATTGAAGAACTTAATTGGTCATTCCAGCACTAAATCAGTAATATAAATGCGTTCTAAAAATCAATAATTATAACAATAATTTGTTGCTTGTATTTATATTGTGCATGCTCCATTGGAAGATGCTAGCACGTACAATACAAAGCAATAGAAGGACTTTGGTATTGAGGGTCTTACAGAAGATAGTCCACTATATATTACTCTCATTGACTTTAAACTGCCCTCTCAGCTAATAGTTGACAGACCATGACACCAGGATCACCCTATTCTTTTTGGGCAAGTGCTGTGGGTTCTTTTGAGACCCTTGAAAGGAGATCAATCAAGAGTCCTGACCCACTGTCAGTTATTTCAAGACCCTGGCACTGGGAATCCAAATTGTACCTCCCACAAAACAGACTGTTACCAATTACCAACTGGGCTAACCAGCCAACAAAAAATTGCTAAACTTTGAACAATAATGTTACTAGGGTATCTACTTAAAAATAACACATAATGCTTTAGTAGAATTTAGTATTAATTATTACCATTTTTAAAATTAACAATAAAGGTTAAGTCGCATACATAACAATCATTATACTATTTGTTATGAATGTTTTGAGCCTGCCTAGGGACCAAAACATACAACCATGTTTGTTTTAGACCTACGCATAGCTGCTGCAATAGATTTATCAAAAAAAATTACTGAAACAGTGTTCAATTCCAACCTGCCCATTTGGTTCAAATCTGCCCTTTCAAGGTCTCACTCCAATTGATTAGACAAGGTTAACAAAACCTCCCACTGAGAAGTTGTGTAAATCTTGTCTAATCTTGTACAACAAATAGCCCATTTCATGGTTCCTGAACTTAGGTAATCAACCAAGCTTCTACATGAGATTGAGGCAAAGGTTGTCCTGAAGAGAAGTCAAAATAATAGACATGCTAATGAGTTTTTTTAGATTATGTAATAATTTCCACTCTTCGAACTAAGCCAACCTTCGCCTCAGTTTTTAGTAGATGCTTGGTAACCTTTCAGAAATCGTGAAATGGACTATTGTGTGTTACCTAACTTGTTTTATTTTTCTCTAAGTGTTTCTTCCATCTTTGAAACAAGCACCCCTATCAAATAAGTGCTGCTCCCAGGCCAACAAACAGGTAATTCTAATTCTAGATAAATAACATCATGTCATTTAAAGGACCTAAGGAGAACTCATGATTTAACAAAATTCAAGACTGGCATAAAAGAGTATCTAAAGTTTCGAAGATAAATTTATCCTATATCAAAACTGTATAAAAGTTGTGAATGTTTTTCTCTATCTATTCTTTGATAACATATTCTTTATTATAAACATATTTCTCTTTTTCTGCCCGTATCTGTAAACTTATTTAAAACAGAGCCCCATTCAAACCAGCTCTGCTGAACTGGGCACCTCTGTCTAAATATCATTGTAAATAAATAAATAAATAATTTAAGTTTGTTTACAAAGTTGGTAAAACAAAAATGTTTGATTGCGATGCTACAGTATTGTTATACTAGCTTGAACCAGATAAAAGAACTACTAAACATAGACTGTATTTGACAATAATTGTAAGTGGCTTGTTAACTCAATCAAACAAATCAATGAAGGGTAACAAAACTGTACCTGCAAAGATGATGACAGCAATCTGAGCTCAGCCAGTTTCTTTTCCTTTGCCTGCTTGCGAAGTTGACTTGCAAATTGCTTTTCCTGCTCTCGCACCTTAGAAAAGCATAAAATTTAATAAAGTTGATTTATCATGTATAAACGTCATGTGGACGATTTGCCTTTCATTTTTTGTTTATACTTGAGAGCCTAAAAGACAAGAGGATTGATAACTCATAGGGTGGGGAGGAGGGTATTCAAGATTGGCAGCTGAAGCCTTCCTCTTTCTATGTTGCTCCTCCACAACCTCTCTCCTGGACTCTGCTTTCCCAGTCTTTTTCTAGGATTTCTGTCACCTCAACTGATATTCATAGTGTTTTTGAGGGCTGTCACACTTTCCCTGGCATAGAACAATGGCCATGAAGACCAAAACCTTCTGCCATTAGCAGAAAAAAGTTCACAAAATCAAGAACCCTGATCAAATCTTGGCAAGAACATTAATTAAAAATTATCATAGTTTTAAATTATTAGTGACAGGCCCCGAAAATAACTAGAAATAACTATGTATCATTACATATAGCTGCTGTTGCCAATGAAAATGTTTTTGACCCACCTGTTTCAAGCGCAACTTTCGTCTTTGCTCTCTGTCCTTCTGCACAAGGGCAACCTTAAAGATTAACATTGTTAATATTTATAAATGCTTTCCTTGAAAGTTTCTGAAGACTCAAAACTGAAGTTAAAAGACTAACCATGTATAGTGCAATTCCACATAAGTTCAGGCCTTTCACTGAGAGGCGTGCTTTTGCATGTGCACACCTTGCCACATGCCTAAAGAGTGCTTGGCGTGCTTTTAATAGCGCACCTCAATCTTAAATTTCCCCTGCAGTTAATGCATTAATTTTTCAGTTATTATTTGTTGCTGCGGGTAATGCAATAATTTTTAAATCTCTGGGTGAGTATATTTTGTTAAATCTGCAGTAATTACAGTACTGAGAGAGAATTAAACATAATTTCCAAGAGTGAATAAAATAAATATACTCTTCTTTAAAATTTGTGTATTGCATTGTTTGTTAAAACCAGCTGTCTGTATAAATTTGTATTACACTTTGTTCACTCTAGATAGACTTTAAATATTGCTTGATAAAACCTCTCACATGCCATCACACACCTAGGAAAGTTTAGGCATGCAATTGTTAGCACACCTGCCATTTTCCTAAGTGAAAGGCCTATAAGTTCATTTCATGAGCTTACAACATTATTACCTAAGTTTCAACCTCAAATATTGCATTTCTTATGTTCCGATTGGTTAAATCAATTTTGGTTATCAGCTCATATACCATATTGATGATGTATGGAAACTTACGGCAAAGCTTCAAATGATTAGAAACTGAATGATTAGACACAAAAACTTTAACATACCTCTTCTGCTGGGCTTGGAACAACATTTGGCTTTTGATTTGCAATCATAGCTGTACTTCTGAATGCACCTTTTTCCATTTGCGGGATTAACAGACAAAGTATTAAAATCATTGCAGTTCTGATCATGTGGACATAATTCTTACTAAACTGAACAACCTATTTGTCTAAATAATCCCTCTATTTATTTAGCAGACAATTCAGATAATAAAGCTAAAACACAAATTTATGAATATCTGTTCATAAAACAAGCAAATTTATAGGGAAAAATCTGTACATGACAACTATAAGTTTAGAAATAGTATAAACTTAAATGATACTGTAGGAACTAAATTAAAATTTAAACTTACAAAATTCTGTAAATGGTAGCCTCAAGATCTTACAACTTCAAGATATTTTAAAATATTGCTTAGAGACACTTTAATGGAAAGTAAAATTATTAGAGAATTGGTGAAGGTCACCTGCAATAACAATAGGGAATAATCTTTGCAGGTTACCATTATTTTACACTGGATGACTCGCTTTGTTTACTGTTCAGTTAAGGAAATATTATTCTTGAAAATTGACGGGGTACTTATTCGTAAAACTTCAAACATCTTTCTAGCTGTCATCGCCATGTAAAACTGGAGGCCGTAGCTGAAATTCAAACTAAGTTTTGCACTTAATCAGCAACGAATAAACGTATATTTTACCTGCTTTAGGTTTTGAGCAAAGGCAAAGGGGTTTGCAGTAATAACGTAATGCAGCACCAACGGGGTACAACGTATCTATGCTCACACACTTCAGTCAGATAAATTTGTCAAACTGACAATCACAGCAGCCATTCTTCACATTTGCTTCTGTATCATCGATGCTGATGATATGTATCAACATCCTAGTAGTAATAAGAACTTCCATTTCACAATCATGACAAACCACACAATAACGCTTAAAAATGGCGCACTTTCAATTGCCGGGCTACCTTGCTCGTCCCCAGTCCATCCCTACGCCATTAGGCTGGTACCCTGGGTTACTGGTTATGGCTAAATTATTCTCTCAGGAAAGGCTTGACGTTCTCATAAAAATATTGTTTGTATTTTCCAGGGAAAGTCCGCTTAAATTGCGACAAGAGAATTGCAAAACTTTGTCTTCCTGGGAAAGAGGGCAAGCCACGGATCCGCCCCAGAGGCCCCTCCTCCGGCGTCTCTGTCATCCTATTCCCGGATTTGTTTTTTTGGTACCCCTCCAACCACCCCTCCCCCCTTCCCATTGAAATTTCTAGATCCGCTCCTGCGGCCCGTCATAAAACAAAGCATTTTACATGCAGGTTTTCCACATGTATATTTAGTTTGACGTTCGTATTTATTACAACATAAAGAACATCTTCAGAAGTGGCCACCGTTAGGCTAAAATACAACAATTCAAAAAGATAAAACAAAGCCAAAGCCAAAAACAAAAGTAAAAAATTCATATAGGAAAAGATTTTCAGTGCGGCATGGCATGAATTAAGTCATGGATCAACAAAGTCTCTTTTAATACAAACGACAGGAGGCTAAACGTTATGAACAAAAATGGGGAGCCCTGGGGGAAAGTGGAGGCACCATTTGCCTTGTTTTCATCCGACCATATAAAACACTAGGAGAGGGTGGTCAGGGTGTCAATCGGAAATGTCGAGGGTGGACGATGACACAATACTGACAATGACTCCTTATGTCAGCATGATCTAGTGGAATGGGTTTGAGAGTTTGGGAATATAAAAATATATTTTTGGTACACTTTATTAATGCATAAATTAGTCCCTCGGTTCACATTCATCTCATGCACTTCTAGACCTCATCGCTGACTGACTCCACGGGATTAACAGGAAACTAATCCTGGTATCAAAATGCATTAATGCGTTCAACAACAAGAATATTTTAAAAAAGCATCTCTTGGGATTTTTTGAGACTCGTAATACAGTACCATTACAGATCTATAGGAATCATATATCAAAAAGCAAAAATTTTTAACCAAAACGGGGAGCTTCTTAATGTATCCACAGCAAAAACAATGAACAGCTTAACTACATCCGTTCATACATTTGACAAAAGGAATCGGGAATGATAGTTGTGTGTTTCGAAAGTTATCAATTTAAACTAATCCTCATTGCCGATAAAAAAAATGAAAGCCTGGGCACTGCCCTTGTCAGTTTGGCCTAAATAATCCAGGCTAGTTGAAACGGAGATTTCTAAAACAAGTACTTAGGAGTAGCACCAAGGTTTAAAAGTTTCAGGGATTGTCTTATAGCTCTCAGTTTACAGCTTGGAGGAGGCGGTGTTTGCTTGAGCCTCAGAGAAAAAAAGTACGTACACAGTAAGGCTGTAGAAGCATTGATTAACATAACAGAGAAATACAGCTGGTAATTTTTCAATCTTGAGCATTCAACGCTCCCCAACCTCGTTACCAGGGCGACTTCCCTCAAAGGCGCCTTGGAACGAGATTGAGACGCTCCCCAGCCAACCATAGCATGTTCTTTTATTTTTTGATATTTTTTTTGCACCCTCAACGGTCGTGTAAAAAGTGCGCACTAATGATTTCGTGAAGACTTCCACGTCTACATGAAACTTGTCATTGGCTCAATACTAGGGTCAGAAAATTTTGACGTGCTTATTTCTAATGAATATTGTACAACTTATGAGATTTCTTTGCTACAACAAAATTCCGCAGATAACAAACCTATTCTCTAACCCACAATTCCGTCATGACTACAGGTAATCAATGCTACAAAGGTTCTTATATTCAACCGAAAGGTGTTTGTAGCACTTTACTAATTGAAATTTCGGCGACACGTTGATTCATCGGCGATTTTGAAAATCCGTGTTTAAGTCGGACACTTTAATTTAGCGATTTTTCGTAGAATTTGAGCTTAAATCACTCTATATTTTGAAATTTCACAAGCCGACTAACAGTTTTTCTTATTTACATAATCCATGACCGTGAAACAGCACGATCGTGTGTCAAAGGCCAGATGACCAAGCTTCATAAAAGCTTATATTTTTCAGTTCCACATGAAAGGTAGAACCCTTTAATGATATTAATCTTCGAAAATAAAACCTTTTCTCGCCGTTCCTGTTACATTTTTTAGACTTGAAGCGTGCAATGATGACGTAGCAGGAGGCATATGACGTAGCACGAGGCATAAAGCAGAGATCTAGAGAATCTTTTTTTATCTCAAAAAATTCAATTCTGGCTACAATAGTAACATTGTTATAACTTTAATCAATGAATTGTTCCCTTGAAATTGTTTGAAATAAAAATTTTATGACATTTTGTAACAGAAATGAAAATCTTAAACAAAAATAACATAACTCACAGCTGCTACGTCACAGGTTACCAGTCTCCGGCCTGCCCGGTCAAAACTTACATTCCAATCTTTTTTTGGTTAAAAAGCATACTTAGACGTTGAAATTTTCTTTGGTCGATGACAACAGTTTCAATCCAAAGAGTAAAAAATCAAGTTTGATAGGGACTTAAACGTAACGACGAATTATATTAAGCGACACTTAATTCCGGTGCATTTAAATTAGGCGACTTTTCAAAACCTCGCTAACTTCGTTAAATTTAGTGTAACTAAAATTTCACATAACAAGGTAAATTGTTTGTACATTTTTTATATTGAATTGAGATACACGTCAACTGTATTAACGACTGCAAGGCAATCTTATGATTTGTCCTGCAGCTTTTGTGCTAAACTGTTACGATAAGCTAATACGTAGACAAAACTGAGAAACTGCTTCGAGAGCATCTTATCAAGAACTAAGGCTTCTATAGAAAAGGCTTTGCTGAATTTTCCTAGCCCAGCAACTTCTTAGTTTCTTGGTTCGTATAGTAGGATTTTTCCACTTTGCCTTGATAAAACAGAATTTGTTGATTTTATTTTAGTTCCTGATTATGATCAACTGCTTTAGTTTAGTTTAACTCCCAACAGCACAAACACAAAACACCACATTAGACAGAAAACAAATCCGAAACTGCTACCCAAAACAAGCTAAAGACGAAACTATTCTCCTAGTTTAAAGCTTTTCCGCTCTCCTTGACAAACTCACATAAGTCTATACACGCTTTTTTTCATAAGAGCAACTTTATAAGAACGAGACTCAAATTGACCAAAATTAAAGAACAATTTAAGAACGAGCTGAGTCTTGGGGCTGAATCTCTTTAAAGCTTAACTGAATGAGCTTCGATCTTTAACTGAACATTAAATAATAAACAAGAAATGCTTCGCAATTTATAATGACTGGAAATCGTTTCGGGGAAAATGTCGGTGAATCCAGGATAAACTGACCAAATTCTTTTTCCAATACAGTCATACACAATGTAACACTTTTGGCTTAGTTTTTCTTCGGTTTAAACCACACATAGAAATAAGAACAAATTAAGAACAATTTGAGAATCAAATCGCCAAAAAATTCAGAACAATGAGCCTCGAAAAAATTTATTGGTTCTTATTAAAAAAAGCGTGCAGCGACAGAGATGAAACAACTTTCAAAAACAAATATTTAACAATTCAGTGATCGCCGATGGCGAAGTTAATACCCGATGCAATAATTACTCAGGTGATTTTCTGAGAGAAAAAAAAAGCCATTGAGATAAATTTGGGCAAAAAAATTATTTGTTGTTGTTATTTGCTTATTCGCACGTATCGACTTCTGAAACATTTTCACCGAAGTTTTATCTTTCACTAATTAGCAGTTGTCAAAGGGATATTGCTCTTGCCTCTGAAAAGTGTTAAGTTACCTTAATGCTTTTGAGAACAGCTTTTTCCTTCAAGCGTTGAACTCTTCTTCAAAATATCAACTAAACGCGAGGCGGCCATTTTGAAAATTTGTTCACCCGCTGGTCATAATCACCTCGTGCTAGGTGATTATATATCCTACATAGTACGTCAGCCTTCACCAATGAGAGCAAAGGAAACTCTTCAATCACCTGAGTAATTTTACTAACGAAGGATAAATATTTCAGTTTGAGTTCCTACAGAATGTTGTATAAGCGAGCCGTACTAACTTACTATCTGACAGCTTTAAAATGGCGGCTCAGACGAACAATGGCGTACGTAGCTTCGAAAGGTAGAAACGTTGAAGAGCCCCAAACTCTTCATTTTCTTTTTCTTATCTGAAAGTACATATTTCAAATTGTAATAACCCGAATTATCAAATTTTCAATCTCGAATATTGCGATTCGCGCGTTCTGATTGGTTCATTCAATCTTGGTTATCAGCTCATAT
>JAOBAT010069969.1:7389-22144 GCA_026413305.1 Hydrozoanthus tunicans | reverse complement strand
TAACCGTTTGCAGATGTTAGAGCAAAGGCAGCACCTTCTCTTCAGTTATTTTAAGACCCTGAGTGAAGGTCCGGCACGGGGAATTGAACCCGGGCCTCCCGCACGAAAGACTGGCACCCTTACCAACTAGGCTAACCAGGCGCCGGATGAACTTGGGACAAATGAGGTACTTTCTTCGCTTTGCAGAGGAATTTCAGTTATCCGATGAAAATTGGAATGAATATTGTTTAAGTTTCTAATGAGTAGTCATCCAAACTATTTCCCAAGTACTCCCTATAGTGTATAGCTGTATATAGGCTATATAGCTATTCAAACATAGATTACCATAGTCTAACTCATAGTCTATTATAGCTAATCTAACAAAGACTAACGTAGTCTAAACAAAATCTAACATAGTCTAACACATAGTCTAACAGACTAACATAATCCAACAAAGCTAGTCTAACACATAGTCTTACATAGCCAGTCCAACATAGTCTAGCAAATAGTCTAACGTAGACTAACATAGTCTAACATATAACTATATAGTCTAACATAGACTAATATGAGGTGATGGTGGTGACCTGGCGGTGGTAATGATGATGGTGATGGAGGGGATGGTGGTTGCAGTGGTGGTGATAATAATATTGGTGGTGATGGAGTTAGTAGTGACGTCGAGATTTAGAACGAGTCGGACCCTGAATGATTTTGATCAGAAATGTTTGAAAAAGAGTGTTACGAAAAGAAGAACAAAATGTGTCTGAAATCCAATCTTTGGTGAAAAGTCTTCTTTTTGTTGTTTTACAAGACTCGCTATACTTTTCTTAAGTTTTTGATTTGGACTTACTGCATTGACTTCGCAAGCTTTATAGCGTCTTATCAGAGATAAAAATAAAAGATGATGTCATGGTTTAAAACATGTTCGTACGCGAACCAATCACGACAAACCAAACCCATCGCTGTGTGCATAATTAATGCATTTTGCGCTATTTTAGAAAAACTACCGTTGAAAAAAAGAGATCCACGGCATATTAATCATGGATTTTGAAAACAGAGGAGATAATTAAATCCACTTCATTTAATTCATGAACTGAATGCTCCTGTAAAAATTGGGGCTAACTCGGTTTGTACTCTACTACTTACAGTGTTTGTTGAACTGGTACAGTGCTCCTAGAAATGGTAAAACATTTCTTGAGCTGGTACAGTGTTTCTTGAAATGGTACAGTGTTACTTAAACTGGTAGAGAGTTCTTTGAACTGAGTATTTCGTCCATTCTAATGCGATGAAACAGAAGCACTATGATTTGCAAACAAGCTATCTCAAGATAAGCGCTTTTACATATCCATAAGTAACCGAAAAGACTGTCCAAAGCGATACCAAACCAGTTTAGGTACTAGTTTAGTATTTTAGTACAGTTCACATTTTTGTGGTATTTTAAAAATTCGTACGAAAGGAAGTTATCAACTAGTTACGGCATACTGATCTGGAACTTTTTTTTTGCAGGAAGGCTATGGCATTGTTATACCGAACGGTAACAATAACTTTGGCTCAGCGAAGAAGAAACTTAAGACTATCAGGGTAAGCAACTTTGGTAAGGCATTTCACCTTGTCGTTAAAATGTCCAAATGCCTTATTTTTCTCTTGGTAAAAAATTCATGGTATGAAAGGTGCGATGATGTTTAGCTTTTTACTGTCAAAAGGGATTTTTTTCTGTTTAAGGATTGCACCAAATTTTTTCGTCTATACGAATAGATTGCAGGAAGAAACTGCAACTTGTAAACCATCTAGGCAACTTTATAAATTTTGACATGTTGATTTCAGGCACTGCATTAACTTAATGCCCTCTATAGTTGTCCTGGTTAAAGAACTCTCAATGAAATTTCACCTGAAGGGTAATGGAAATGTCTTATTACTGGGCTACCTGTGGTAACCCAGTCATAGTCTGCATTTGTTTTTCTTTGGTCGTCGTCGACTAGACAAATCTTTGATCCCACAATTCCCTGTGGCGCAAGCTTAAGCTTATGTTTTGGACATTGGACTCACCAAATGGTCGAAAGAAGGCTCGATCGTGGTGACTGAAAGAAGAAATTTTTAAATTTGACGCGAAAAGAGAGTACTACGCTTAAATCATTTACGACTTTGCACACTGTTAGCGGTAGAACCACACCAAAAATTTGGTCATGAGCGTGCATTTCGGAACACGTCATTCTGCAGACTCAAAGAAAATAATGTCAAGCTCAAAGCAATCAAAGGGGAAACTAGCTGAGAAACAGATCAACTAGCGAAGCAATCAAATGAAGTTGCTAGTGTGCAAACAAATGAACTACAGCTCGACAAAACCATTCAACAAACTTGAATAAAAAACAAAAACACTCCAGATGCTGAAGACCGAGGTTACAGATCTATACAGAGACAAACTCGCCATTTTATTTTGATTTCTGATTAAGGTATTTTTTGTTGCTGATTTGAAAGATCAAGAGCAATTATGTTGTATGTTTGCAGTATGTCATTTTAATTAACATTGTATTTGTCAAGTGTTTTGCCGAATTTAGTTGTCAAATTTTGGGACTTGCTATGATATAAACTATGCTCCTGGTTCTTTCTAGCTAGGTTTCGTAATGGACTTCTGGAGTTGTTTTGGATTATTGTCAAACTACCTGTTCGAGTTCTAGGCCTCGTTGTAGTTCTGTGGTTCTTTTGGATTATTGTCGAATTATCTGTTCGAGTCGGTAAATGGGTTTGAAACATGTACCAGCTTGTATTAAACATCTTTGCTCATGCAAGGATATCGCCAATTTAGTTTCTTACGAGATTGTTGATATCCTGTTTATATGATTACAACATTTCTTTTCTTTCATTTCTGCTAAAATATGGTTGTTTTTTTCTCGAAAAAAAAAGAAAACAAAAAAAACTTTGATTGTTTCAAGGGACGCAAAAAAGACGTGTGCTTTGCGGACTTGAACCCATTGTATTAAAGCAGATCAACTAACCACTGTGCTACGGCTCTTGTTGCCTGGCGCGGCCGCCAAGCTCTTTCGCCCGAGTAAAAAGTTTTTAGTCTCGTTTTAATTTTCATTGTATGCACTTAAGGTTAAAGAAATCATTTAAAAGATAACTCTCTTTGTTAAGATTTTATTTAGCGGCAAAGAAAAAACATTCAGTGATGGGCGAGAATCTAACTCGTGATAGCAAAGCTTGATTTGAGAAAGTACTTGCGTGTCTCACTAGCTGACAATGAATCAATGAAACGACAACAGTGATATACTATGTAAATAATCACATTGATGTACCCAAAATTGAAATGCGAAAAGGCTACTTAATTGACAAACGGCCAGCCAAGTGAACACCTTTGCGGCGTCTAGTGTTTCTTTACAAAGGAATTTGAGTTTTTTGGATCATTTTTTAACGAAAAATATTCGTTTATCCTAGAATCGAAGGGCTCTTAGAGCCAGCTCATTCATATAATGGGCAACATATTAACATTCCCCTCGGTTGAAATCCTGCATATCCAGAAAGTTTTTTAATCTAGCGGTAACCTGAGATTAGAGAAGTGCATTCGACTTGAAGGGACAATTTTATCATTGTCAATCCAATCTACAGTAATGTACAGAAAGGTCAACCATTTTTAACAATTGTGCTTTGCGGCTTTCGAACTTTCACTGGAAAGCATAATTTTGTCGCTGCAAATGGTAATTTTTAAAATAAAGGATTTTCCTTTTCAACCATGTCAATCATATGTATTCCGAAATAGTAACTGGAATAGCTGCCGTCGAATCGACATTGATAAGCTCGCACTTTCTAAATTATTTTCTAATATTATGGGAATGAACAATGACTATTCAGATTTTGTAACGTCTTTGGCTTTTACGGACACGTACATTGTCACCATTAGTGCTTTCATCGAAAATCTTTTTCACTGACGCAATGCTCAATCGTCCTGAAATGTTGTGCCGATGGAAATCACAAATTCTTGGTGGCCATTAATTTTAGTACAGTTATTTAACCTGTATTCGATAGTCCCCAGGTTATAGTTGCGCTTCTGAAGGCTTAAACTAGTGAAACGAACCGTTGCTTTCGAGTTTTCCTTTTCTTTCACCTCCTGCCACTTGTCATCAACGAAACACACAACCTCAGCTTGAAATCAAAATACCTCGATCCAAATGAAGGCGCTTTTTCCTCAGAAACTATATGTATGTAGCCTTCCACATCTTTATATTTACTCCTCGAGGTTGTTTTAACTGTAAATGTTTTATTAGCTCTCCCTTCAGGGTTTTTCAGAGGTAATTTACAACGATAACAATGTGATATTTACAATAAAATCATATTAAAACTATTGAATATTGAACCTATTATGTAAGCTTAAAACTATTTATGCAAAACTTATAATATGATCATTGTTTAGTGACGTGTGATGTATAATAAGATGATAAGAAAACTAAATTGATCTAAGTTTGTTGTGACGCCTCGTGTAGCCACATATTCAAAAGATATTCTCTTAGTGAGGATTTAAAACAGGCCAGCGTGGGAGAGCTTCTGATTTGTGAAGGCAGACTGTTCCAGAAATTTACAGTACGATATAAAAGGAGTTTTGAGCAAGTACAGTACGGCATTTAGGTATTTCAAATTTGTCATTATTTCTTGTAGTCCTGGAGTGAATATCCAATCGTTTGATAATTAATTAACTTAGGTATTCAGGTGCCAGCCCATTAAGATATAGTATAGAGTCTCGGTATTTTAGGAGTGTTGAAATCGGTATTAATTTGAACTTTCTCAATGTGGATGAGATGTGATCGAATTTCTTTTTGCCTGATAGAACTCTGGCGGCAAAGTTCTGAATGAGTTGAAGTCTAGCAATGTTTCCTTTACTGGTACCAGCCCATACTGAGGAACAATAGAAAAGTTTTGAGAAAACAATTGAGTTTATAACCAGTTTTAAGGACGAGAAATCTAATAGGTGTCGAATTCTGCCAGTCATTGATAACTTGCCGAACAGTTCCGCAACAAGCTTGTCCACTTGTTTGTCGAAAGATAGATGACTGTCGAGTGTAACTCCAAGGTCCTTTACAGCGTCAACAGGCGTCAGGGCTGGAGGGATTCTTACAGTCCTGAGAAGCTGCGCAGTACCGAAAACACACAACTTTGTCTAATCGGGATTGATCAATAAATGGTTGGTGCAGCACCAGGTTGCTACACGGTACAGATCGTGCTGCAAGTCAGTTAATCCATTATCGACGGTGTTCTTGGCAAAAGTGTTGAAAAGTTTTGAGTCATCAACATAGGACTCAACGTTACAGACAGTTGTTACAGAAGGAAGATCATTGATGTAAATATTAAATAGTAGTGGACCCAGGATTGACCCCTGGGGCACACCATGCTTTACTTCCAGTGGGTTGGACAGGTGACTTCCAATACGAACGCACTGTTCCCTTCCCATCGATAGCTCGCAAACCATGCATGGGCAGATGGGGACACTCCAATATGACGGAGCTTTTCCAATAACATATCGTGATTAATGCTATCAAAGGCCTTACTAAGATCTAGCATCAGCACCGGTGTGATCTTTTTCAGGTCTTCCCCTTGATACAGCTGATGAGTAACCAGTATACCAAGTGTTTCAGTGGAATGAAGATTTTTGTTTCCACTCTGATGCACTGTTAGTCTGTTTTTAGCAGTGAGGTACTTCATAAACTGCTCAAGCGCCATCTTCTCCATTACTTTAGACAAAGCTGGAAGTAATGAAATGGGTCGGTTGTTGGCCGCTTGTTCATGATCGCCTTCCTTGGGGTGGGGAATAACTTCAGCGAGTTTCCATGGTTTTGGGAAACACCCGTCAGTAAAGGATGTGTTTATGAGGTCGGTGATTGTTTGTAAAACGTGGGGTAGACAGGTCTTTAAGACTGCTATGCTGACCTTATCGTGGCCCGGCGACTTGTTTGACGGCATCGCGCGAATGACTTCTTCGACTTTGTTTGTGGTGACATGGCTGGAAGTGAATAGATCTTCTGGGGGCATAGTTGGTGGGATAAATATAGGAGGTCGTCTAATCTGCGAGTTGAGAGTTGCGAGTTGCGAGTTTATAGAATATTTTTCAGGTTTTATTTTTGGTTTCAGCTTCTAACCCAATAACATTCAACACCTTACAAAAATTATAACAAACTGGTCCTATCAAGAGTTCCAAGAAAATAAGTAGATTTGGAGGCAGTGAACGCACTACAAAATATGTTATTTTTACAAATTACAAACATGATTCAAAGTGTTACTAGTAGACACACACACTCACACTGCATTGTTTCACATTTGCATCGATTAGCTTTAGTACGGAAACTTGAACAATGAAATGCTGGTTTACTGGTCCAAAACATACAATATCTTCAGGTTACAATAATATTTAATAATAAGCAGAAATCGATAATTTAGAGAGAGGGGGAGCTCTATTTGCACAAATTTATGATTTTAGATTTTTTTTTTGTCACTAAAAATATTTTAACACTGTTGTAATGATTTGGAGAAAATGAAGAAACCATTGTGACAAAAGTTCACGACAAATCTCAGTTCTTTAGCTGCACTTGAAACAGACGGCTTGGGTTATTATGCGGGAGTACACCCAAAGCGCGCATTGTGGCCACTTTTTTTCATGCTTCTTCCGAATATACAAAATCGCATTGCTTAAAACACAAATGGAATGAAGTATAATCAGCTGGAATATTTTAAGATTTTTCAATGAGTTTTAAAGTGCCCATGAAACGAAATTTGTTTTCTCATAACTTTGCAGCCTATCATATCTTAATATGGGATTAGAGAGAAAAAACTGCAAAAATACTTGATATGCGAATTTTTCGTCTCTGAAAGAGAGACAAGTCTGGCACAAAAGTGGTTCCTATGAAATAGGAAGACTGGGGACGAGATGACGTAGTAAACTGTATTTTTCGGAAAATAGTGCATTGATTTACCCGGTGTGTGCGTATTTTTGTTTACAACTAACATCGTTAGGCGCCCCAGCTACGCAATATCTTTCTTCTTTGTCTGGTCTGCAATTGCTTTCAGCTTTCCCAGTTTACTACTTTATAGCCGCACGCGGATAGGAACCACCGCCAAATATGATTTTCAATTGCAGACAGAAAAAGGTAAGACGCGCAGTGTTTTTAACGCAGCCCAGTCACTCGGGGCGTTTGTTTGGCGTGCAAGTTTCAGTTGTTTATTTCTTTCACTCATAGCAATTCTTATCTCCGGGCTAAAGGCTGGGTTCGATCTGTGTCTGACTTTGAAGGTTTTAATGGGTGCATGTTCGTCAAGCACCTCCAGAAACAAATTATTAAAGCCCGTAACTTTGTCCTCAATATGATCAAGTACACAAAGGGAGTCCCAGGGGATTCTAGAAACATCCGCGTAGAAATTCTCGGGATCAAAGTTCATATAACTTCTGGTGGTGACCGTTACTCGCTTGGGATTGGAATTTTCAGTTTCAGTGTGCGGTGTACAAGGAAGTGGTCACTTATAGTGCTGCTCAATACGTCACTGTGCCGAAGTAAGTTCTTATTTAGACCATAATAAGATCAACCAAAGTTGTTGAGGTTTGGTTGACTCGGGTTGGTTTGGTTATCAGTTGCGTAGGACTCGCTGATCTTGAGAATTTAATCAGGTTACGAGATTCTGTACGATCAACTAATAGATCACAGTTCAGGTCGCCGGTGATCACCTTTTTTAGAAGTACTGCTGCAGAGTAAGTCGGTACGAGATCTTCTGTGAAACAGGCAAGTGGACAGTTTGGCGGTCTGTAAGCTACACAAACAATAATTGATCTGAATTTCGTAAGTTGTAGGTTGAGCCACAATTGCTGAAATCCATTAGGCGAGGTTCTGGTGAGGTCTCGCATGCTTTTGACCTTGATAGGGTCTCATATGTACGCACATATCCCGCCTCCATTCGTCTTTGTCATTCGGTCTAATCTCACTAAGCGATAGCCGTCGCTCTGTAACACGAACGTGAATCCTTGATTCAGGCGTAACCACTGATGCAAGACCGGGAGGGCCTTGGAAGTAGCCACAGGTGTCACTTTTATCTGCCTTATTCGAGAGATTTTTACGGAACAATCTGCTCTTGACGCGATTGAGCAAATGAGTACGTGGGTCCCCTAGGTGCAAGCATTTTGCGATTTTCAGAGGTTGCGAAATTCTGCCTTGATCTTAAATTTGTCTATAACAACATACAAAACTTCTTTACTCTCGATCTTTACACTAGAAGCGACGTCGAAGATTATTTTGATTGACGTTGTTCCGAAGCAGGGAGGGGTGGTGAGGACTCTGTCACTTCCGTCTACGGTCCACAACTACCGTTTACAAGTTTTGGTCTACACTCCACCCTCACGATACTCATTTATTGCTTGTGCATGCGCGTGCATGAATGAGGTAAAAAGTGATTACGAAGCTGAAGTTGAAGTTAAGAGTTTTCTAATAGTTTGGTTAAAAGAACTTCTTTTGCACCGAGTTAAGTGTCTTAGAAGTAACCAAGTTTTGTTAGTGGAGTAGCATCAGAGCTCAGTTTGTCAGGACTAAAGTTAAGAGAGAGAATTAAAAGATGGTTGATAAAACAAAAGTTATTTTTACAAAAATTACAAATGTTGTCGTGAAGTGCCTATGGCATGAAAAATTTGATACGTCAGCAGATAGACCTTGCTAAATAAGGCATAGCGGTGATATTTTTTGTCAAAATCCGTTATGGTTCTTGAGAGATTAAAATTTGATGTTTTCAAGATGCATTGCTTTCCCTGCTCTTAACTATCGAGCTTCAAGAAAGTCGTCAACTTCGGAACTTTTTAAAAGGTTGGATATTCCCTGAACCTTTCGGGATAAACAAAATAAGTGGTCTTCCAACAACTGAACAACGAACAACAGTTGTTTTTCTGCACTTCAAATGGGGCAAATGGTCTTTTTATTGAGGTTTTAAAAGTTTGTACATAAAAGGTTTATCCAAATCAGTTTTCAGCGTCTCGATACGGGTTAAAGAATGGCTTCGAAAGAGGTCTTTCTTAGGGTCTTCCCTGTGACCTTTTTAATTCATTCATATGCGCGCATGCGCAATGAATGAGTTATTGCAGTGTGGAGTTCTAATTGTGGACAGATATAAATTTAATCCAAATCACGTGATTCCTTTTGAGCACGAGGAGACAGCCATCTTGTTTGCACATCGGTTGCAAAATCATTTTCATAACTACAATTTTCTGAGATTAGCTGAGAAAAAAAGATACTGTGATCGGGCTAATCAACAGCTTTGCTTCCAGCGTCGCACGAGTCAGTTACGTGTGTCGGGGTGGCCAAAATTGACCTTTGTAATTGTAGCCAACGAACAAGCGATAAGTATCTTGTTTGCATTCTTTGTTTCTGACACGCAGCTCAAACAGATCTCGCATAAATAGTAACACATTCTGGTTAAACCTCAATACACAAAACAAAGGAAAAACAACAACAATAGGTAAAATCAGTCAGAATCGAACCAAAGGCAAAAGCCGTTTTTACTTACTCCGATATATAGTCTCCGGCGAGCGTCAACAGCAAGCGACAAAACAACCGTCCCAAACCCCATCAAACTACTCAAGACAACACGAAAGCCTTAGGAACCTATCTTTATTTCGTGTTTTGGAGTTCACCTGAGGAAAATATACTCTTTATGGAGAGAATTGTCTGCCTAGCTGTGGACCAACTAGTAAAGTACGACCCGGGATTTGATAAATAATAGACTTTTTGCTCATTGTCTTTAAAAAAACAAACAACTGTCGCAAAAGAACAGGACAATAATGAATTTCAGTTCCATACTCACAGAAAATATTACCCAAATATGAATGAGTTGGCTCTTAGCTCCTTTGATTGTCTTTTGCTACACTTGCCATCCCACCCTTACCGGTCAGAATTATAATTCTCTATAGATTCACCACAACAAAAAGAATAATAATCTAACCGCTGACATGTTTTTCAAAGATTTTTCCCAGTTACTTGAACGCTTGGTCTCCTCGAATGGAAAGCTTTTGCTACTTGGTGACTTGAATCTCCATGTTGACCAGCCTGGTTTTGATTGTCCAGCAGCAAAGTTCCTGGATTTTTTAAACATGCATAATTCAACACAACACGTCACTGTTCCCACACACAGGAGTGGCCATACACTTGATCTTGTGATTACTAGAAATAATGAGGATGTCGTCTGTGACTATAAAGTTCGTGATCCCTGTTTATCTGATCATTATGTTGTACACTGTAATTTATCACTTAAAAAACCTCGGACGGTAAAGACTGAGAGAACGTACCGTATACTTCGCTCCGTAAATACTGAAGCCTTCCGCAAGGAACTGGTCTCTTCCAAACTGTTCTTGTTACCAGCTAGTTCAGTTTTTGATCTTAGTGAACAATATAGTTCTGAACTCTCTCGCATTGATTCCTTCGCCCCACTGAAGAAACGTGTTGTGACCTTACGTCCAGCGGCGCCCTGGTACAAGGACGAAATTGCCGCTGAAAAAACCAAACGACGAATAATGGAGAGGTGTTGGCGCAAATCCAATCTTCACATCGACCGCCAACTATACAAGGATCAGTGTGAGCGAGTAAGGAATTTGGTTAAATCTGCGAAAATGAACTTTTACTCATTTGTCATCCAAAATAATTTTTCCAATCCAAGGTTGTTTAAAACTGTTGATCGCTTACTCCATCGCTCAGTCGAAAAGCAATTCCCGTCTTGCAACTCAAAACAAGATCTATGCAATAATTTCTCGGAGTTTTTTGCCAACAAGCTTACTTAAATAGATCCGAAATTCCTATTGTTTACTGATGCTGCTTTTTTGACGTTCTGTTAAAATCAGGATAATCCTCGCTAAAACCGGCCTCTTGATAATTTTTCCGAAACCTGCGAAAATGAAATGCCCGTCCTAATTCGCAAACCAGCATCCAAATCGTGCGATCTTGACCAAATCCCTGCGCAAATACTGACATTCTGTCTCCAGTTTTGAAGAAACCTCTGCTCGACCTTGAACTTTATTCTAACTTTAGATCTGTTTCGAATTTAGAGTTTCTTTCTAAAGCAATTGAAAAAGTTGATGTAACTCGAGTTCTAGACCAACTACAAGCGAATGATCTCGAAGAATGCTTCTAGTCGGCGTACAAGATGTACCATAGTTGTGAGACGGCGCTCGTGCGTGTACAGAATGACATCCTTCAGTTAATTGATACCGATCACTGTGTAGTGTTGCTATTGCTCGATCTTTCTGCGGCATTTGACACAGTGGACCACAAGGTTTTGCTTGCTAGACTTTCTGAGCGCTTTGGGATCAAATGGAACGCCTTGGCATGGTTTGCATCTTATCTTAACGATCGCACACAGTTTGTAAGCATAGACTGTAAATCATCTAACCCGAGCAAGTTGACTTGCGGAGTTCATTCCACAGGGGTCAGTGTTAGGTCCCTCATTATACTTGTTTTAAACATCCCAACTGGATAATGTGCAAACATGATCTGTCGTTTCATATATATGCTGATGACAACCAAGTATACACTGCATTCAAGTTCAACAATGAAGAAGAGCTGACTATTACAAAGCATCGCATTGAGTTGTGTGTCTTAGATATCGATAAGTGGATGGTAGTGAATAAGCTTAAGCTAAACAAGGATAAAACAGAACTTCTCCTCTTGCACTCTAGATTCCGGAAATGTCCTTCATTTCAATCCCTCACATTTGGAAATGACACTGTAAACTTCGCTGCGCATGCGCGCAATATTGGTGTAACTTTTGATAGTACAATGTCTTACGAGAAACATGTCAATAACTTGTTTAAATCATCATTTTTTCACTTAGGAATATTGCAAAAATAAGGAATTGCTTATCAGATGTGTGTGAAACTGTTATTCAGTCACTACTGTGCACAAAAATCGACAACTGCAATGCGCTTTTGTATGGCCTTCCTAAAATTTAATTACTAAACTTCAGAGTGTGCAAAACGCTGCTGCACGTATTATTGCTAGAAAGCGTAAATACGACCAAATCACCCCAATTCTGGAACAGTTACACTGGCTTCCTATGGAATTTAGAATACTGTTTAAGATTAATTTACTTACTTTTTTAAAAGTGCTTACATTATCTTGCTCCAGCCTATCTTACAGAACTCATTAATGTCTATAAACCGAAGAGAACTTTGCGTTCATCATTTAAAGCAGTGAAACGTGGAACTGTAAAATTTAATACTAAGACTTATGGCCTTCGCTCTTGTTCTGTCCATGCTCCTTACCTCTGGAATGATTTACCTGAAAACATTAGATCTGTGCATAGTCTCTCCACATTTAAATCTCAGCTTAAGGCTCATCTCTTTAAACTTGCTTTTAGTTTATACTAGAATTTAATAATTGATAGTTTTATTAATGGTTTATATGTTTTTGATTTATCTACTTAGTAAATTGTATTAGTTTGTAGTTTATTTTGTCATTAGTATTTAGATCAATTTTATAATTAGTGATTTATAGTTATATATATATACGAGCCCTAGTTTTATATTAGTTTTCAGTCTTAAAATATTGTAAAGCGCTTAGAGCCTATGTATAAGTGTATTATTACTATTAATATAAATGTGTATTATTACGGTGACAGTGTATACTTAAGTATGCCTAGGCATAATTACGTTAAGTCGGGCAGGCTAGCTGTGACCGACAAAACAAAACCTATAAATATGTATTTACAAATCTAAAACTATAAATCTAATTTCTTTACATTCATTAAAAAATCAGTGGCCATAACTGTTCGCTTTTGTCCATCAAAAAAAAAATAGTATAAAATTCTTAAAGTATCAAAAGATATCAAAAATGTTTATATTTAAAAGTTAACTAATAAGACTTTTATAAAAATATCATAGAACTTGATTAACATTATATATTTTTATAAGGATTTGTTTGTTGAAATTAACTATTATGAGAGTACTTTTAATGATCTGGTAATGTTCAGTGTACTTGATATTACTGCCTTTTGCATGTTAAATAAGGTCTTGTTTCTGACGAATATCCTCCTAAAACGTCTATAATAATGTTATATTGCTTGATGGTGTAGCCTTTGTGCTGTTGTTTGAGTTCCCATCTTAAGGGTGCATATTTATAATCTTTTCTTGATTCTTCTGCTTCCTGTTTTCTATCCAGGGGCAACTCATCTCTATGATCTTTACTGTTTCTGTCTCTTTTTCAACTATTCTGACATCTATTCGGTTGGCTCTTACTTCCGTATTTTAGTTAGAATTATTTAATTCTAAATCATTAAGTTCCTGGTCAATTTCCCCTGTTCTTTTGCCTGCATTCCTTAGAATAGTACTTTGTACATTTCCCATATCCTTTTCCAGTTTTCCTGCCTGGTTTCGTAGATTTTTTTCTGGTATATTAAGCTCTGCATATCCGCAATTGTCCCGTAGCTCCTTCATTTTAGCCATTTACCCTTTCTTTCGTCCGTTCTTTTTCCTTGGTGGATTTTGAGTTTGTTAATGCTTGGGCTTTCGCTTTACAATCCAAAAGCGTGTTATTCATCTCAGTAGTCCATTTAAAACGATTAGATTGCTTCGAAGTGATCTGTGTTGGTTCTTGAAGATTAGACCACATTATGTTAAATCAATCGTGAAAAACCAGTAAATTAATAAGGTTCGCTTTAAGACTCCTTTGTAGTTTAACTAACAGTAAACAATATTATTATTGTGCAGTTGTAAACTTCTGTATGCAGTATCTACACCTCCGTACAGGGCGCACCTGGCGTAGCCTGTAGGATGTACAAGGTTAAAAAAAAAGGATAATAAAAAGAGCTAATGAAAACAATTAAAACTGGTAAACTTGTTAGTATAATAATAATAATAATAATAATTATTATTATTATTATTATTATTATTATTGATATTATTTCTATTAATTACCGCAGGGAAGTGAAAGTCCTGAAGAACATTTCCTGTATGTGTGGGATCACGTAATCAAGAAGACGAACGCCAACATCATCCATATTGTTGCTCACAGCTATGGTGGAGTAGTTACAGTTCATGCGGTGAGATAAACATTGAAGTTATTTTCTTATAGAACAAATTGATTTTTAGGAAATAGCGAAAATTGGAAATGGGCATAATACGATTTTCAGAAAATATTTTTTCTGGTGGCTATTGTTGGGGGCAATATAATAAAACAATAAAAATAAAAAAAAAAGCAAAAGCAAAATCTAAGATTTAGAAATGACGACATTTCGACGCTAACACGCATGATTATCAAGTCAAGTAAAATCTAAAAGAAAACGCTCTTTTAAGGTGAACAATCGTAGAACCTAACAATAGGTGCTAAACCCAAGGGTATAAGACTCGAGACCTTAGCCTTTATTAATTCCTTTTTCGTGTTCAGATCCAGCTTAACATCTTTTATAAACAGCATTTTAAATACCAAGCAGTCGAATTTGTTGTTACATTGTGTTAGAACTTTAAATAGTTGATCGAACTGAGGCGCTTTTGTGTCCGTATTGTGTATTATTTAAAAGTCAACAATCTGCAGAAAAACTGTGCAGAGGAATGGTATCACTACAAGGGAATATCTAATCCGTATTTACCAGCCCAAAGATTGGCCAAAAGAAACCGAAAGAAAAAAACCCTCCTGTCATTAACAAACAGTGCGTTGTGTACTGTTTTCAATGTAATTTGTGTGATTCAAATTATGTCGGGTCGTCTCGGAACTTACACTAACGTATTTACAAACATTAACATGCCGTAATGAGTAAACATCACGCCAGCCACACTACGTAC
>JAOBAT010069958.1:3479-22148 GCA_026413305.1 Hydrozoanthus tunicans | reverse complement strand
TATATTATAGTTTATTTAAAACAATATATTTATTTTAAATAAATTTCAATAAATAAAAGTGGCGTCTGCTGCAAATTAACATTTAATGATGGTTTCAGTTATTTTATGTTATGTTACCAGGCAGTGGCCATAAAAATGCATTAAAACAATTAAAATCCGAAAAACCATTAGGCATGCAAATGTCAAATCCTGTCATAATTTAGAACATGCTAGTAAAACATACTGGTTTTTTTGAAGTTTAAATAAATAAATGTGGTGTAAATTTGTTTATTAATTTATTCATGGCACTATACCCTTTTAATCTATATAAGAAATGAAACAGCAGAAACAGCATAATTGTATATGTTACATACAACATTTATATATTAAATTATTTTATAAATTATACTTTATAATTTAATATATAATGTATATGTTATATATACATAACATGTACATTATATGGAATATTTGAGAATAGTTACAATGTATTCTCAGTAGTTTACTCTTATGTAAATTTATTTATTTGTTTTAAATAAATAAAAATAAATTCATTATAAATTCATTTGTTTAAAAAATTTTCAATCAATAAATGTGGCGTGTGCCACAAATTCACATTTTCCTTATTTTTACTTAAGGTTGTTCAATTATTACTGTGCTCAGTTAGTGGGTGGCCCCTCCTTGGTTGTTCCACATTTGGTACAGTTACATATGGGGTTAGTTTCTATCCGGATTAAAACAGACTTGCCCTCAGCACACAAGTCCCCCTTAGGGAAGATTAGATATAACTGTAAATCTGATTGAAAAACAATGCAATGCACATTTAAAATTTTTGATCACTGTTCTCCTGCTTGCTGGGTTTGCAAGGAAAAGATGTTTCAACTCGGCGACACCTGACATTGAAGATGACTGAATGAAAAAAAGCTTTTCATTGAAAAATGTTTGAAAGATGAGAAAATTTGAAATTTGAAATCATTTCAATGTTTTGATGCTACATTACAGTATAATTATCGAAACAAAGTATTTTTTCGGATTTTGTACTTTTGTAATATGGGAGGCCTGTGGTGAAAGAAAAAGTCATAGTTGTAGAGAATTTTTTGCAAGAATTTGAGATTATCTTCGAAACTGACCTTTATGAAATCTTCCTTCTGTTTGGTCACTATAGAATCATTGCTGTTTTTTTTATTTTACAGCAAACAAAAACTAGTCTGTTATTCTTAATGTGTGGGGTCCCTGTGCTTGTTATTTTGTTGAACTTCCATGCCGATTTTGGGGATGTTCTACCAAAGGGACTTTTTTGGAATTTTTGATATGTTGTTTAAGACATTTTTCTTGACATTTTGGCATTGACAAAAATTTTGTTGGAATTTGTTTGGTGTGGGGCCTCAAAATACTCAAAATCAGACTACTGTATGTGCAGTGTGGTTCTCCATTTCCAGCCCAGTCACTGACACTAGTGCTGCATGGTGCTTGTAATTCTTTTTCATCATGATAAATTAACACAATTGTGATCTTCCCTTCATCTTCAACTGGTCATATCTGGTTTCTCAGTATAAGTCTCTTTTCTTATAAGAATGTGAAGTTTTTGGGCACAGACTAGTAAATAATCTTAAATATTTTGAGGATTTTGATGGTGAGCATTTAAAGTTATCAAATTTTAGTTTGTTGTAAAGTAGCTATTGTTCTTATTTGCTGATGCACTGAACAGCTTTTTCTTAAACAAGCTCTCATTCCCATGGTCTTTGTTTTCTAAACAGCTAACATTGACTTGTCACACATTTTAAGAATTGTGAGAACTTAGAGATTCATTTAAGAAGGAGTACATGGAACTCTTTTTTATCTATTTTATAAACCTAAACTATATTTTCCGGAACTCTTACAGAAGCATGATCTGCCGTGCAATAATTTACAGTCAAGTATTGATTAAAATCTGACTGTTTATTAATAACATTTATCGTATCAGTGCATCTCACACCCCAAAGGAATGTTTACATTTCAACTAGGTAGAAAATTTTGGTTTAACCTAGCTTGGCTTCCTTGCACTTGATATTTAAAAAGTATCAAAATGTCAAAGTTTTGGGCCAAGGCTGAATGTTCTTAAATATATCAAGGTCAATTCAGCCTAAAATGTTCTAAAAATGTTCTTAAATATATAATTGTAAGTCCAGTTGATGTGCAGCCATTATTTTCTTTCACACAAACCATGTAACCTCAAGCATAAATATGCTATTAATGAACTGGCTGCTTAGAAAATTGGACAAAGTTTTTTTTCCGTGTTTTCCTTAAATTCCAGAATGCACGTTTAATGTTGCTTGGAGGACCATATCTCCAACCCCCTCTTTGCAGTACATGAAATCCTGTTCTCGATTTACTAACTAAAGCCAGACGTCAGTTATTTTAGACCTAGAGATGTCCTGGTACTATATCTATAATCAATGCTAATGCAAAAGGATAGTTATATCCAATGATCGCACCGTCGCAGTGGAACACGAGAGTTATGTATGTAAGTGCTTGAATCATGAAGACTATAATTATATATTTAAATAATTTTATTACATAACATCTCTTTTAAAGTCGTCAGAACCTTAAAATACAAATTCCGACGACGAATGTTTAAAACTATCATCTATTAGTTCGTCATAGAGAAGCAATTTTTATTTAATACTTTTGGGGATGCACTGAACAGCTTTCTCTTGAACAAACTCTCATTCCTGATGTCTTTGTTTTCTGAACACCCAACATTGACTTATCACATTCTAAGAATTGCGAGAGTGCAGAGCTAGAGGGATTGCAGTAGATGACACATGCAATCGCTTTTTACATTTTATTCAAACCAAAAGTGTATTTTCCAGAAATCTTCGAGAGCCATGATTTGTTTCGCACTGACTTACAGCCAAGTGTTGGTTCAGATCTGACTGTTTATTAAACGCATTTATTGTATCAGCGAGCCTCACACCCCAACGGAATGTTTACATTTCTTCAGCTCAACTCGGTATAAAACTTTGGCTTAACTAAACTTGGCCTTACCTGCTTTTGACAAAAAAGTGAGTCAGCTTGTAACTAAATAAATGTCCTCACCTGGAAACTTTCTTCTACTTTTTTGATAAACTTTGATAAGTCTCGCAAGTCAAAGATGTAGAAACTGCTAATTAGCTGGCAATCCCCGTGTAAACATCTCTCTGCAAACCCGCAACATTTGATCTCGAGAGTGTACAGCCGAATTGCTTTCAAAGCATGCGCGCGCATGGAAGGAAAATTCCAAAATGGCGGACAAGATGTGATTTTTAGTAACAAACCTCTTAGGTGTTGTTTGTGGATTTTGGGGGTTATTCCGAGGTAAGTTCGTTAGTTTACGATTAAGAAATCGCGCTTACCTTCGTTCTGTAAGTTTATAACGTTTAGTGCTTTAAGTTTACAATATTTTCTTACAGATGACAACGCTTTATCTTTCTGAAGTTTTTTCCCGCGGTGACAATTCGACAAAGACGAAGCTATTGTTATGATAAGAAAAAAATAAAACCGCTCACTTGGCTTCGTAACTGTTGTTATCACATCCTCGACAGAAATTTTTTGGGGATTTGGGATAATATTAGCAAGAGGGCAACCGCCAAAATGTCGTTAATGTGCTAAATTTTGTAGAGTCGCACAGATCGAACAACGGTAGTTCTTCTGAGAGTCAAAGCTAATATTTGATCAACTCAAAAAGTTGAAAGTTTGCCATAGGAAGTTTTTTTGGGTGCTGAAGTTTCGAACGTTAGCCCTTCGTCAGAGCAAGTTATGCTATTAATTTTTTAATAAGATTCTTCTAAGAATATAAAACTATATCTGCCAAAATTTTCTGATTCTAAAGCGTTTTTAGAGTACTAAAATCGTTAGACGTGTTGAGTTAGACATAGACATTTCGAAATGAGCTTATGATGGGTTTTTGGGGAGAATATTTCATTTCAGTTTTATACCGAAGCGATAACTTTGACTTGTTAATCATTTCCAGACCCGTCGAGCTTATTCAGAACTTTTGGTGTTGCAATTTTAGGTTTTGAAATTTGGGGATGAAAGATGTAAGTTGATCAAAGTCCCTCACCAATTTTCTAAAACTGGCAGACAAGAACCTAAAAATCTACTTCCCCTGCCCTTATACTATGTCTTCTTTGCCAAAAATTTTAGAAGTTCAAGAACAGTTAGAAATCCAATCATTCTTTGCCTTTAAAGTTAGCTTTATTTAACTCCAATCAACCAAATCTATTGTAAACTTTTCAGCCCCAAGCGGACAGTAAATTCTCCCAACTAGGACCCAAATTTTTACCAAACCAGCTTAGGAGAATTTAGCTTTTGATCTTCAGTGGTTCACTTTGTTTGATAAAATTATATTTTCTCATTTACAAAATGACCTATTTTGTATGTCAGTTATGTAAGGAGAATTCAAAAGTTGATAAACTGGCAGGGGCTGAAAGGGTTATACTTATAGACATGATGAGAGTAAGCAGTACACGGGTTTGATTTTTTAAAAAAATAGGTGAGTTTCAGTTGTTATTATAAGTGAGTTGACTGTTATTTGAATGGTAGTTCAAGACAAAGGTTTCTTCGTTTAAGGTACTGAAGGTGTTTAGATTTTAGGTTTGTTTGTAAACATAACATCAGCAGAAGTCCACCTTTATATATTTGTTTTCTTATATCATCAGGTCGCAATTTGGAAATGTGTGCTGATGTTGCAGATTTGTCAAGAGATGAAGCAAAACGAATCCTGCGGAGGCTTGGTTGGTACCTAGTATTAACTAGAGATGAGATAAAGGACTTTATATTTGAAAATCAATAAGTCTATAAAGTTCTATAAATGATATCATTTGGTTCCTAGTTAAATCATATAAAATATAAGAAATTAATATAATTTAAATTCCTGCCTTACAATCATTCTGTATTAATATGATGTTAGTATAATCACTTTTTTTTGTGGTTTTAATTGAATTACAGAAGATTACTACATGTTTATAACTGTTTTAAGCTTCCATTTATGAGAGATGGCATTGTACTGTAATCAGTTTTGTCATTGTAGTATTTTATTGTATACAACCAAAAAATGACTTGCTTTTTTACTGTACAGAATCTTAATAGCATATTCAAAAAAATTTCAAAACTGCTGGCCAAGAAAAAGGTGTTTCTAAACTTATCAAACAGTGGATAAACTTTTGTAACTTAAGTAAACTTATGATTGCATCTGCAACCCCTTGTAAGATATGGTAACCTCAGATAGAGGCTAAGTAACCAAGGAATCTTTGACCTAATTAAATCGTGCCAGATTGCAGACCATATGTTGTACCTCCCATCGTCTCTGTTTTTTTTTCAACTTCTTGGATAGATGGATTCACACAATTCAGTTTAACTTAAACTGATTAATTAGAGTATGGTTTTTAATTTCAGAGCTTGAGGCCTACTCATCAATTGTTAGTGCTTTTAGAGCACAAGGAGAGCTGGGCAGGTATGGTTAATTACATTTATGAAATTCTGTCGACAGATGAGATGATGAAAAAATAGGCCCACAATGCATTCATGTAGCTACTGTGTTCATGCTTCACTATGTTCCAGAGTTGTTGAATATAGAAAGTTTTGTATGATATAATTAAGGGTAGGGTATTTGGTGGGGGGGTTGGGGAAATGGGTTACATAATCATGTCTAACCGATGCTAGTGCTATTTCTTAGATGAGTAGTTATTGCTAGTGTGCAGGCCCAATTTCTTACTTACTTACTTACTTACTTACTTACTTAACCCTCTACGCTCCTACCCGAGCATAGGGCCTCAGTGAATTATTTTATAAAAGAAATAAAACATTTTTTCCCATGCCTTCATAGCGTGATGAAACTCTGCAACATTTTAGAGAATTCTCGCGCAGGTGAAAACCCTAGACAGTCAGCTTTAATTTCTTAATTGAATTTTGGTCAAAGATTTCGTGAATTTTGGTCAAATATTTATCGAACAGTAAAGCAACGTCAAAGTGAGACACAAATAAGTGAAACAACTTGACTATATTTCAATAAGCGGAAATTACAACCATAAAATTTCAACGACGTATTGCAGTTAACCAATATGAGAGCAGTGTCTTTCAAACTGCATTGAAAAAATGAACAATATGAGAACATTGTGTTTTAAACTGCATTAACAACGTCATGAGCATTATGAGCTTGTTGCTTAGTCCGCAAACCAGTCACAGAAGCAAGAACACAAGGAGAAATCCGACGTTGCAAAAAGTTCCTCTGTCGATATTTTTACAGAAAGGGATCGTATTTCACAATGAGACATCGGTGAATTCAACGATTTTTTGGACAAAACAATAAGAACTGCCCGATTCAAAGTAGAAAAAACTTAAGAAGCAATTAAAATATCAATTTGTTTTTTTTTACCTTGAGAAAAACCTATAAAGTCATTGAAATCTAATGCCTCGTGCGACGACCAAAAGTCCTTAGTGTTTCCGAAGGCGACTTCGAAGTAATCTCGAAAAAAGTGGACACTCAGACATTGCACCCAATAACAATATAGCTACTGGAGCAAGCATAGTGGCTACAAAAATGATGATAATGATAATGATGGCACCTGGACAATGTAAAATTAATTGTAATCATAAGAAATTATCTTCAATTTTAAATTATTTTCAATTATCTTCAAAAACTGTGGTCATAACAATTAACATGCATCTATATGATCAAGCTTTGCACATGCATTGTTGTACATGTTTTTCATGTGGCTGCACAGTGAAATAGTTGCAACTAATGTCGCAGAATTCTAGGGTCAATGATGCAGGTCGCTAACTGGTGTTTAATTTACAGTTGATTGTTTTGTTGCAAATGTACCAAGTTTTAAGTAGCATTTATATTATATCAGGGTTCAAAATAGTTGCTGAATGCTGGTATTAGTTGGCAAATTTGCAGTCCTTGCAGCAAATTTTACTTTCAATTGTAATTTAAGATGAAGTGATTCTATAAAGGGGGAATCAGAAATTGATGGTTGCAAATAAGGTCAGAGGTAAATTTGATTTCATCACCTCACGATGACTTCAATTGAGAGAGCATTGATTTATATTTTCTGTCTACAATGTGATGTACGAATGAAAATCTGTTCATGCCAAAAACAGTGGCCCATACTGTCTACATTGAACAGCCTACAAAGTAAGGCATATTTACTGAACATTAATGTTGAACCCTGTATATTCTGAAACCAGGACAGCAACTTGCAAACCCCAAAATGTAGTAGCTATTGGTAAAGACGATTTTATAGTATCAAATAATGATGATAATGGCAATAAATACTATTATCACATATTACTTAGTTCATTTACATTGTAGAGTGTATCAGCTACCCATATCGATCACATGTGGTGATATCAAAAACAGCCACTCAGAGTGCACAATTTCCATATCATCATGTGTGATTGATTATAAAACTTTCCTGCCTTTGAAAAAACTTGTCAATCTTCTTTGTTGATGATTGAGAGAAACATGTAGAATCTAATTTTGTATCATGGTATAAAACTACAATGGCTGCCTGGAGATACGAATTTTATCTTCTTGTGTTAAAAATTGATCTCAGTGCTCTTTTCGAAGAAGATGTGACTTGACTACGTTTTTGTTTCTGGTTTCAGGGATAAGAAAAAGCTGTTGAATGAGTTGGGCAGTCAGTTATGGTATTTATCCTGGGACTGTCATCATCATTATTGATAATTTACTTTGTATAAATCAGTTTTATATAGTTTTACACTAAATTGGCTTCTATAAAATATTTTTTCTGTTCCAGTGAATAAGTAAATATTATTCACTACCCAAATACTCACTGAGCGAAAGGTGAATACTGACAATTTTAAAATGCTTTAGTAAAAGTGCTTACTAGGTAATTATTGAAGAGAAAAAAGCTGTTACAAAAGATTTGTGCAAAAACCTAAAATTTATTTGATGTTGTTGTCTTTTGCTTAATTGTAAGTATCGACATCTGAAACATTTATCTTGCACTAGGAATATTGCGTTACCATTGAAAGCGTTTTGTAACCTTATCATGGCTTTTTAGAATATCAGTTTCCTTCAAGGTGTTTAACTTTTCCTCCCAAAGACCCTCAACATGAAGGTAGCCATTTTGAAAATTTGTTCACACGCCTAGCTGGCATAATATGGCAGTCTCCACAAATGAAATCAGGGAGTTTAACTATAAGATCACCTGATTAATAATAGGAGATGAAACTTATAATTAAGTAAATTTTTTATTACTATTAAACTGAAGCTTTTGTCAAAAAATGATCACCTGATTAATAGGAGGTGAAATTATAATTAAGTTAATTTTTTATTACTCAACTGAAGCTTTTGTCAAAAAATGCTCTTAGTCTATTGTAGCCAAAGACTCTTAGTAAGGATGGGGGTTCGATTATCACACATGAAATTAGTCATTTAATAACTTTCAGTCAAGATTGTATTTTACAAGTAATTAAAACCGAATGATGTCGATTGCAGTATATCAACTGAGCGCCATCGAGCAGAAGTCAGACGGGCATACAGTGATGATCGACTGTTGGCAATATCTGAGAGGTAAGTATTTATGTTTTTAAATAGAAAGCATATTCTGTTGTAATGAGTAAGGTGGAGTAATACTTAAATGGAACTTCTCCCCTAATTGGGCACACTATAAATAACTCAAATCACTTAACGAACCTTTAAAAAGAAACAGCAGCAGGCTCAAATTATTGGACGATATAGTTGAAAAGGATGAAATTTTCCAGAAATTGACTTGAAGGGAGTCTACTGAATAAAGTTATTTTGAATGTTGGCACTGGGGGCTTCTGAAAGTTTGATTTATCCTGAGTTCCAGTTGCCATGTGTCAGAGAACTGTAGAAGTTTAGAATTTCTTTCTCAGATAAGGACGCTAAACCGTAGGCCCAGTCTCTCGATCTCCTATCGAGGGACTTAAAAGAACCCACAACACTTGTCGACAAAGGGTAGGGTGATCCCGGTGTTGTGGTCTGTCTCTTCTACTTACTGAGGGCAACTCTTATGAAAACTGTTGTGAGCCGTGTAGAGCAGAGTGTCTAAGACCCTCAATACAAGAGTCAACTGTAAACTATTGTTAAGTGCCTTTGATCATCTACCTATCGAAAAGGCGTTATATAAATGCTAATTATTATTATTATTATTATTTCCATTGCCAATCAGGCACAGCTTATTTTGGTATTATCATGAACATTATTCAAAATTTCTTATTCCATTTTTCTTATGCTAGCTGTAAGAAAGTATCAATGTTATCCAGCTCACATACTTTTACCTATTTTGTTCAGTGTCTATGGCCCAGGAAGCTGTGCAGAGTGGGCAGCAGAAGGAAGGCGCACTGTTCCCCTCATGCCCCGCCTTGTCCCACAGACAGTCCTAACTGCAACAGCTACAGCTGCTGCTAACAGTGCTGCCGCAAGCAATGCCAATTTCCCTGCTTCATCATCGTCAGGTGATAATGGTTTTTCAGAGTACCCCTATTTAGAATTAGCTGATCAGACTGGCACTTACCCACCTTTAGGAAGTATTTGTCCAGTGTGAGATAGTTTGCCTTAGAAGTAAGCTTTATTTAAAATTGCAGGCATTTAGTAGCCCTAAAATTCCTCTTTGTTTTGAATTCTACTTGCACTGAACACACTATTTTGAAAGCATATTTCAGAGACTTAAAATGGTCAGGTAAGAACTTTTATTCATCTACAGTTGAATAGAAGCATTGAGAAAGCCCTTAAAGCTATAATTAAAGTACCAAAGACAACACTTTTTAAAGCTTTCAAAAAATCTGTTTCAAGGAATCTGTTGGGTTTCCAGGTTGTTTTTGTTTGCTTTGACCCCCAATATTTTATAATTATGGAGTAAGATGGAAATGCTATTTTTTGTTTTATCTTGAACATTTTTTTTTTCATTTTTCATGTATTGATTAGCTGTAAAAGTTGTTTCATCTGGACAAAGTTCAGCTAACAGTTCGCCAGGAGGCAGTACCACATCAAGTGCTTCAAGTTCGTCTGCGCAGTCAGTTGCAAAACCTGCAAATATCTCTTACAACCAGCAGGCATCAAGTATGTTGTGGTTTTACATTTTACAGAACTCAAACTTCTTACTCAGAAAGACCTCTCAACAACTTTTATATACTTGTGCTACAAGTCCTTAAAAGCGACTCCTTTTAACACAAGTTTGGAAGTCCATAGAAATGTCTTTGAACAGAGTATTCGCTAGCTTTTGAAGTAGGCAAAGACCTAGTGGTTCAGCTGGCTGATAATGTGAACTCCTGGGGGGAGGGGCTAGGGGTATGCACCCTGGGAAATTTGTAAAGCTGGAGTTTCTGCATCCCCTGAGACAAAATTGATTAACAGAGAAGGTGTTTAGAGGAGCTTAGAAACAGTCACAAACAAAATATTTGTTTACAGTAGGTAATTATCACAATCAGTTTGTAGTTGTTCATTTTTTTAGTTGATTCTAAAGTGCACCTTGGAAATAGTATTACACAAATTCGTCTTCATCAGATCCAAAGGCTTAGTCACTATCATTGTCAAAGTTTGCATTGTCACAATTTCCATGCTTAAAAAAAAATTCTTTGGTTTATGATTTACAGGCTGTTACATGTCAAACAACTGGACATCACATACCTTTAGAGATCACTAAGGGGCCCTAGAACCTTCATTAATAGACACCTAGTTTTGCTTAATATTTAATTTCTAAGTTGTTGGTTTTTCACAGGTTCGCAAGTTTCAGATACAGAAAATGACAGTGATGGTAAAATAAAGAAAAGGCGGAGATTGAGTACTAGTATTGCCAAACCAGTACCAAAAATCATTACACCACCATCAATAGCGAAGCCTGTCGCGAAAACTGCATCTGTCAGCACAATGACAAAGGTTGGTAAGCCAGTTGTGCAGACAACTACTTCGGCTAAACCAGCCTCAAAAGGAACCTTACCAGCATCAGCGTCACAAGTAAAACTTCTAACCAAAACAGTAGCAATAACCCCCACGCTGTGCCAGGCAAAAACTGTACTGACCTACAAGACTGTACAGACAGCTAGCTCTTCTCCCATTAAAGTTCAAACAGTTATGACAGGCGCAGCTTCAAAGACGCTGATTAAGCCAGCACACTCTACATCCTCTCCATCCAAAAGTGTGCTAGTGCCCAAACCCCATGGAGGAACAACAGTTACTTCAAAGGCTGTTACGTCCCTGGCCGCCGGGATCAGCAAGGCTACAGGAAGCAGTTCTGCCCCTCATGCTATTAAGGTTTGTTTTCACAAGTGTCGTCTTAGTAGTTTCATTTCCACTTTTGGCATGCTTCTGGTTACACTTTGTTGTCTTAAATTACAATGTAACACTCTGTAGTCTGGTCACAATACATTCACTTGCAATACATGTTGAGTACATCTCCATTTTGATCGGCTGAAGTTGTTACAATTCCTTTGATTGGCTGAAGTTGTTAAATCTCCTTTGATTGGCTGAAGTTGTTAAGTACATCTCCTTTGATTGGCTGAAAAAACTTGAGTGGAATTCAGAGCTCTTGCAGAGCCTAGAAAAACTAAAGTATGATGAAAAAAGTTAAGAATTTCTAAGCTCTCTAATCGAAGTGGAAGCCCAAAAAAATTTCTGCTGAGCAAGCTCTCCCAAATATTGATGTCTTTAATTTGATCCTGTTATATCAGTTTTAAATTGTTCATCTGTTTAGTCTAAATAATGAGAAAAAAAGGTTTTTGAAAAAGTTTTGAAAAAGTCAGGATGTGCTTTGGCTGTATATAAACAGAGATGTAACATCCTGCCCATCCTTCTCCAGCCTTGGTTACCTGTGGACCAAAACCCATACAGTTGGTTAAAGAGTGGATAACTTTATTTAGTTCATAAATCCCTATCAAACGGATACAACTATGTGTTCTTAACTTTGATGGGACAACAATCTGCAGGGTAAAGGTATATCTCACTGATTAAATTTATCAAACCTTAAAACAAGCAGATCCGGACGTTTTGTAACTTGATAAATTGAATAGATATGATGGTTATGATGCTACTGCTGCTGCTGTTATTGATGATAGTGGTGATGATGATTCTGATGATATTGATGATGATGGTAGTGGTTTACAATGATAACAGGGTTCGTCCAGGTCCTTAAAACCCTTAAAAGTCCTTAATTTTCTCTTTCCAAAATTTGAGACCTCAAAAGTCCTTAAATTTTACAAAAATCGGTCATGGTCCTTAAAAAGTCCTTAAATTTTTCCTTTTTCACTGAAGTTTGAATAACGAGTCATGTACTTAGCTTACAAATAAATTGTTTGTTGAGTTTGAATGAAGACTACACTGTTATGTTGTCATAAAAAGTGCACAGTAATAGTTCTGCTTATGTAATGTCAAATCAAACCTTTGCAGTTCTATAGACTTTAGTGTCAGGTCCGTGAATAATAACGACTAAAACATGCCTATAACTATATAACTGTGTCAAGGAAAATCAATATCATAGAATTTTATGTTAGTTCTGGTGGTTAAAGTCCCATGGCTTAGGTCCTCAAAAACAAATAATCTTACTTAAAAAAGTGCTAAAAAAGTCCTTAAATTTTGCTTTGAGAAAAGGTGGATGAACCCTGTGATAATGATGATTATGGTGATGATGATGTTGATAATGATGATGGAGATATTAATGATGATAAAGATGATGATGATAATGATGATTATGATGATGGCAATGAAGATGTTTTGTGTCTTGAACAGCTCAGCACCACCACAAGTCAACTGGCTGCCAGACAACGGTTAAAGCCCACAAGGTTTAAAACACTGCCTGGAACTGTGAAGTTTAAATCTGTCACCCCAGTTACCATGGGAACCTCTTCTGTAGTTACTATGGTAACTCCAAGCCCAGGAGCACAGTCGTCTTCAGGTAAAATATCATGATTATAGTTTGGGTAGATATTTTTTTGAACTATCACTCTTTAGGTTTTCCCATTGTTTTTGTGATTTTAGAGATAGAAACAACTAGATTTTTTTGTTAAAGTGCATATGAAATCAAAAATTGTATAACTTTAGTGAATAGATCTCGTTAAATGGGGAATAAAAGTGAGAAACTTTTTTCAAAGTATTTTATGGTTTTTGAGATATTAACAATGATTTAAAGTTCTCAGCTGATATCGCCATGTATTGTTCAGACAAATTTGCTTTTTGTTTGAATCTGCTGCCAAATTATAACCTTTGAATAAATGAGCCAAAACTGCACTGATGATCTTTTTACTTTGAGATACATCAGCAACCCGAGCTTGGCTTAAATACATCCAAAGATTGTGGATTGGCGGCAAATTTAAATAAAATGCAAGTTTGTTCAAACCATATATGACATCATCAGTTGCGAACTTTAAATGATTATACCTCAAAAACCATAAAAGATTTTGACAAACCATTTTCACTGCAATTCCCAATTAAGCAAGGTCTATCCACTGAAATAACAATTATTTTTGACTTTATATACACTTTAAGAAAATCCGCCAAAATGAAGTTGTTAAGAGCTTTTCAACATGTATGCACACACAACTTAATCAGTTGATTATCCAATAAAACTCATTTGGAATGCCAAAAGCCATAACTATAGCACCAAACCTCCAAATCTAGTAGCATGAAATGTTTCTTAGCCTTAACCTAAGCTTAACTACCAGTTTGAACCATCTTGTTGTTTTAAGGGGGGACCATCATGAGTAACCCCGTGTCCACAAGTCAACCTTTCCTTAAAGTGATTCAAGTGCCTGTTACCGGAGTCGTTGGTGGTACCAAACCAGTGGTTGTGATGAGCGCGGGACTTACCAAGACAACAATGTCCAGTTTGGCATCAACACCTTCGGCCACAAGGACTGCCCAGGCATCGACAGCAACAACGGTGAGTCTAGAGACAACTATGTAAGTGTCGGGAACTGTTGCTGAGAATGCTTAGTATGCAAAGTAATGCTTTAAGTAACGGTGCGAGTAAGAAATAGGGAGGTCAACGGCAATGGATGCAAAAAGGTGCTAATTGTGATATTGTTAAACTGTTGATCTGATTGGCTAAGCTTTAAAAAGTGACCGTATCTTCATGAGTAAGCTTATGTATTTGTTTCTAGTACACTCATTCAATCCTTCTTAGTTGAAACATTGCTATTTTTAGATTTAAGAAAAATTCCATGTGGGGAACATTGAAAGTAAAGAGGTTTTCTTTGCTTTTGTTCTTGAGTTCTATTATTGGCTAAATTGTTGTAGCACAAAAGAAACATTGCTTTAAAATAGAGCCTTAATACTACTTTTTGCTTTAAAACTATGTTGTATACAAATTGTTGGTTCTCAGTATGAAAATGTAAACATTCTGGCGTGGGAAAAGCGAAATGCTGCAGAACAATGGGAGGCTCCCTAATTCTTAGACGGACCATTACTTGATAGTGTAATCTCAAAAAGTAATGGCGGTGCGCTACACAAGTGAAATCAATAGGTTAGTCAGCATTAGTAAACAGTCATGTTAACTTTATCATTATAAATATAAGGTCATGATCTTATTTCGGATACAAATGTAATTGTAAAACTAGCATAAAAAGAGGATTTAGCACCTTGGGTTGTGAGTTCTACTGAAGTCAACATTAAAGAAGCAGTTTTCTAGCCAGCTAAAACGAATGACAGGATGCTTTGTCACAGAACATAACAATAGAGCTATTTCTGGTATCTGCACTCCGTTTCAGTTATCTGCTGTAAAACTGCTGACTAAATTTTTAGCTGAGATTTACATTGTTTGGGACCATTGTTCAAAACATAGTTAATATATACGCACTGGTTAGGAAACCATTGTTGTATGTCTTTGTTTAACTCTTTCTTTTGTTTTCTGGTCTTGACCGTGCACAAAACGTGCAGAAAACACAAAAGCTTTTGAAATCAACATGGAATACCCAGTCAAAACATTCTCACTAACACTTGAAACAAAGAATGTGCAGGGTCACGGTTCCTTCAGCATAAAACGAAGCATTTTTGTACATTCTTTGTATTTCCCTTTTGAGGTTTGCCGGCCTGCCTAATCAGTCCGTATATAAACTATGGTTCAAAATTTTAAACATCGAAATTTACTGCTTTTTTACTACAATTTCGTTACGATAATAAGTCTGAGGCGTTGAAAACGACAGGGTACTGAATAAAACAACAGGGCTCCAGGGAAAAAAACATGGTGCTGCACTATTTCCGATTGGCTTAACTATGTAACTGCCCAGGTCAGGGAAAGGTCATGAAATTCGAAATTGCGTTTATCAACTGTTAGGCCTACTTCAAACCCGTTTTTCAACCGTATCGAATTAAATTCGGTGAAAATACGGTGTTTGAAGTAGTGTACCGAATTAAATTCGGCAGGGAAATTAAACTCGTTTTCATACTGGATAATACGGAAACATAGCTTGCTCACTTGAAATTAATTCAATTTGTTGCAAAAAATTTGGCGTTTGAATTACCGGTTCAATTAGCATCGGATCATATTCAATTCAATTTGATACGGTTGCAGGGTTTATGGAATTTTAGAGGTTTATTTTCCAGGCCTGGAAAGTCATGGAACTTCGATAAGGGTCATGAAAAGTCATGGAAAATTAGCAGAATTTAGATTAATTTGTAACAACGTGTAGAAAAAATGTAACTAGTCAATATATGTCTCAAAATAAACATTGCTTGCATTATGCTAGGACAAGAGAAAAATGAAATGTTTGATGTATTGGGGGAAAAAATAACAATGCTAGGTTATTGAAAATCAAGAAAAGTCATGGAAAGTTATGGAATTTCAGAAAGTCAAAAAAAAGGGTACGAACCCTGTGTTGAAATACGGTGTTTGAAGTAGGCCTTACATTCACTGTTTTCAGGTTGCTGGACAGTCAGTTCTGAAAGTTCCCATCAGTATTGCTTCTGCTGCTGTTCCCCAGTCCTCTGCTACTACTTGTGTTACCTCCACGGCCAAACCAGTTGTCATGACAACAGTAGTTGGTGGGACGAAGCGGGTAGTTCTGTCTGTGCCAGCTTATTCTCTGGCACAGAGTAAACCAGTTGTCACAACCGCATTGGCAGCATCCGCAGTGACACCAGCTGGTGCAGGAGTTGTTGTGCCAGGTACAAGGCAAAAGAGAATCTAAAATTTAAAGCCAGTTGTGGAAAACCACAGAAATACCATTTTATTTTTTTTTCATTCGAAGTATAGATGCTAGATGGTTGCTGATGTTCAATTCAAAGCCTGAACCAGTTGATGAAAACATATTATGTCGCGAAAAGTAGAAATAATTGGTGTTTTTATAGTTGATGAAAATCTGTAAAGTCACCATTCATTTTGCTTCTTTTGTAGAGTAGAAATGACTGTCATTCGTTCTAACTTTTGAACTATTTGTTGAATCGCTATAGAGTGACCATTCATTTTGTTTGTCGCATGATGACAGTGTTGAAGGTAATGAAATTTTTAATGCAATTTTTAGTACCAGTTCCAAGATCAACAACTGCAGCTATAGAAGCAGATTCGAGCACTAGAGGGCAAGAGGTTTCGTCAATAGGATCTACACAGTCTCTCGGACTTGAGACTTTAGCGGTGCCTCTCACTCAAGGCGCTACTCAGATTATGCCAAAGCATGTCGCTTCTACTCTCACAACTCAAGTTCGATCAAGGCCACTGCCTGCAATCTTGCCAGCTCCACCCAAGCCTACCGTTACTGTTTCTGGCCAACCAGGAAGTGCATCCACTACTTCCGGGACAGTGAGAAAGTTGGCGCCCATCCTACCAGCTCCAGCCAAGAATGTTACAGTGATCCAACCGGTGTTACTGCCTGTGGTACCAGTAACAGCATCATCTGGGCAACTAGGCGCATCACTTCCATTGGTTCTCACATCAACAATACAATCAACAGTGGTGACAACAAGCAATGGGTTACCAGCACAGTCATCAACAGTTCCAATAGATACAGGATCGCTAACACTGCAACCAGTGACTTCAGCCGACCAAGAAGTTGCTGTCATCGTTGGAGCTGTGGACACTCTTCCTTCACCAGCTCCAAACGATCAAATGCCTGGTTGTTCAGAGTCTAGAGGCAGTTTATGGGCACAGTCAGAGCCGACTGCCAAATCAGAGTCAGTGTCTGACTCGGAAGTTCGGTTGTCTGTCATTGACAGTGAACCTAACATCTCATCAGAAGATGACACAATGCTTCTATGTTCGGAAACTCTTGATATGTCGTCAGCTGTTCAAGAATCTTCCCCAACAAAACCTTACTTGTTTGAAGAAGCCCCAGTTAAGGAAAGCAATACGGAGACCTTTCCTTGTCTAGTCCCACTTAGCAGGGATCAAACTATGCTTAAGCCAAATGAAGCAATAAGTTGCAGTGAAGCTGTTGGCGACAAAGGAATTACTCAGTGTGATACCAGGACTGAAGATGAGGAAATATTAGGGAAAGAAAACATAGTAGATAAGGAACCGCCGTGTGGAGTAGTTTCGCCAGAACATATTTTGCTACAAGCAGCTGAGCCCATTGATACTAAAATGAAACAATCAATGGAGGAGGACGTTTCAGCTGAAATGATTGGAGTTGATGGCGATTCAGACATTAAAAGCTCTGCTGTTGAAATAAATACCTTGAGTGAGCAGGAAGCAACGGCTTCAGGGTTAGGCTCAGATAAACAGGACATACAATCCATGCCAAACGTTTTACAAGATAAACAATTGTTAAGTGCATTTGGAAGGAGCTCGGAAAAGAGTGAAAGTATCTTGGGATGCACGGATCTGAAAAGTGGAACTCCCGATCAGAGCAAGTGTATTGATAATACTTCAAGTAAACCAACAGAAACGACTAAAGTTTCTACACTTGAAGCTTCTGAGAAAGAGAAAACTACAACCGAAACTGAAAGCAAAACTTTACTTGAAAACTGCCCAAAGCAATTTTCAGGAGGTCCAAGTGTAATTGTAGAAAAACTTTGCGATGAACATTCATTTTCATACTGTACTTCAGAGCTACTCCCCACCTTTAGTGACATAGAAAAAGGGCACCAACAACATCAAAAGGAAATCGAGGATCCTGGAACAGCTGATAATCCTATTATTGAAATAGTGAGTACTCATGGAGAGGGGGATGGGCTCAGTTCTGGAGAAGTAGCTGATGACTTGGGCCCTAATACTTCAGAGGAGGCAGGCGAGCTACACATACAAGGCGAAATGTGTAGATCTTTGGACGAACAAGGGTCACACGAGTCTTCCTGCCAGGATGTAAACATTGATATCTTGTCAACTGGAAGTTCTGGTAGTTCAAATGATAGTGCAGATAAAGACATGACAGAGAAGGAACGCAGGGCATTGGAGGCTATAGCAAATGTTAGAACCAGTGGAAGGAAGCGAAAAGCTCCAATGGCTCTTGATGTGTCACCACCGCGACCTGCAGCAGGATGGATCAGGGGTGCATTAAGGTCTGTAAATAAGGATGTAACAAAGCAAGCTATCGGGTGTGTTTAGGTCCATCAATATAGGTGCATTAAAGTAAATCTTAAAGAGTGTTTTTACGTTCATCAAAAGGGTGCACTAAGGTAAATCTTTAGGAGTGTATTTATTTTCATCAATACGAATGCACTAACGTCAGTCATTAGAAAGTATTAGGGTCATTGAATAGGTTAGTTAGTCATTAGGGGCATATTAAGGTCAGTCAGTGGGGTACGTTGAAGTCAGG
>JAOBAT010069947.1:0-22149 GCA_026413305.1 Hydrozoanthus tunicans | reverse complement strand
AAATAAGCCACATGGGACATATTAAAGTATTTTTTGTAGAGCTCTACAAAATATTAGTCAGATATGGACTGGTAAGGGTTTAACCACGAGTGTTGTATATCGTTTTTGTTTGCCTTTTTCTTTTGTTTTCTTTTTTTTTTCTTATACAAAATACAAAAGGTGTTGAAATGCAAATCACCAACTAGCCAGTAAAAGCATTCTCACTAACACCTGAAACAAAGAATTATGTACAGGCATGTTTTGTTCAACTTAAAACTGGTAAAGTGCTCATTTTTGTACATTCATTGTAATGATAATTTCCCTTTTGAGGTTTGCCAGCTTTCCCGAAAAAGTGCATGTACCAATAAAGTTTTTTAAAACTATAATTACTTTTACTTTTTCAGAGTAAAGTATGATCAGTTGTTATTACATTGCAGAGTTCAAGCAACAGTAACAGCAGTGGATAAGAGATACTATGCCTCAGAAGGGAAAGTAAGAAACATATTAACTATTGATGGATTTGGCAAACTCAAGAAATTTAAAAATTAAAAATAATGGTTCCATAAATTTGTATTTGTAAAGCCAACTCAGCGCTACGCAGCTCTTGGCTTTTTATTCGTAATCTCATATCCAATAAATTATGTGCTCTTTGAGTAATAAAATTATTGTTAAGTAATGATTGTACCAGGTACTGTAATGGTTCATTAAAACCAGAAAATTTGCTCAGTGCTCAAAACAATTGACAAATACAGACAAACACAACAAGACAGTAGAAAGATGTCTTGATGAACTAAAGCTCTTCATTTTAATGTTAGAAAAAAAAACCTAAATAAAATAATTAGTATTAATATTATTAAAATAATTATAATTAATGTAAAGTAGAAATCTGTGTACCTATGGTACCATAGCTATACATTTTTTTATTTAATACTTATCACAGCATAGATAATTATTATGTTTTTTTGGTCTAGGGGTTGTTATATTTAGTTTTTACAACCATATCTTTTTATTAAATTGTTATATTGCTTGTACATGTGTTTGGTATATTTCTTTTAGGAATCAAGGTCGTTTGTCATGGGAATGTTTAAGGGGGAACTCAAGGCTTCCCAAGTTTTCCCGTTCCCTGAAGGTCAGTCTTTATTACTCAGGCTACCTGTGGTAGACCGAGTCTATGTCTGCGAAGCCTATCTATCAATCTATCTATTTATCAGTCTATCGACGTATCGACAAATGTGTAAGCCTGCGAGTCAGTCAGTGGTGCGCCATATGCAAATGTTTCAAGACTGAAAACAACAGAACAAGGCCCGTTCAAACAAATGAACTTCAGTCCGCATGTACTTACGCAGCTAGGAACACTCACTTGGAATTTTGTTTAAAGAATTTTGTGTGTGAACTTGAAGTTGAATGAAAATATTTAGCAATTCAAAATTCCATTTCGAACTATGACAAAGTTAAAACATGCATTATAGATCATATACATTTCTGAGGTTCCACGCTTAAGGGTAGCCAAAGTAAACACCATTACAGGCGTCTAGTTTTTTTTTAAAATGAGTATACCTCAAAAATGTGAATGCTTCCCACAAGTCCCTTAACACCTCCCATTAGTCTCCTAGAGGGAATGATTCATGACTGATTGTGGCATACTATTAATTTTAAGTATTTAGTTTTTTCTCAATTAAAGGCTAATGGTCTGTTAATTTTAAAGTACATCAGGAAATAATGACAGTCAAAAAGTTGCTCACACTATACTCTGTGTAAATTAAGTTGTGTAATATAAATTATGTCATCGTTAAATGACAATTACAGGTAATTATAAAACATTTTTATTGCATACAGTATACATCTGTTCATACAAAGCAAACTTTCATTGCATGATCTCATAATATCTATTAATCAATTTACAACTTAGGTTTATTGTGGCATTTTTTAAATAATTATAATTATAGCGCTTAGTACTTACTACAAGTAACCCCATTTTTTTCTTATTGCCTCCTTGATTTATAATTATTAAACTTGTTTTTAATTGCAGTTTTAAATGAGGAACAATTTGAAACACTGAAGGCTTATGTAGATCCAGTTACAAAGTTTTTTGAGGTAAAACCTGAAGGTTCCCTGTTAATACTGGGCATGAACTGGGTAGAAGTTATAGCCCAGTAACTACAGAAAAACTTTATGTAAGAGTGATAAACCTTAACTAAAAAAAGAGTAAATTAAGTAATACAAGATCTAGAGGATACTCCTTGTCTTTAGATCATTACACTCATGCATGTTTGGAACATGATCATGTCACACATGATCGATGCAGATTTCACACTCAGTCAGTAAGACAGCCATAAATTAATGTCAGCAGCAATTTTGCCATGATGCCTGTATATATATTATAGTGCCCTTGAAAAATTCAAATTCCACTGCAAAATTTTACCTGCCCTTTTCTTAAGACTGCTTGTGGAATATCTGATTATCTGCTTTAAAATTGGTTGAAAAACAATACCTCAAAATTACTACTGCTAATAAGTTAATTTATTTAGTTTCAAGCAATTCCAAGACTTGTTTGGCACATTCCATCTTATACTTGATACTTTTAAAAAGATCTGGGCCCAAATTGAGCCTTAAGACTGCTATCAAAGAAGTTTCCTGGGATCAAACTTTGCTGTATGGTTTATTGTAGGTTAGGCTGCATTTCTTGGTGCCCTTCGAATTTTTAAAAAAATCCCCTGGTGCCTTGCTTCAACAAAAACTTTTGAGCAAAAATTTACTGTGCCCTCTGAAAAGGCCAGTTCAAGGCCTGGAAGAGATATATTAACAGGCCTTTCATTGACAGGCATGTGATCACACATGCACATCTTGAGACACGCCTAAAGAGTGCTAGGCATGCTTTTAATCACACACCTCGATCTTGAATTTCCCTGCTGGTAACATTAATTTTTTCAGTAATTGTTTGTTGCTGCAGATAATATGAAGGTGTCAGTATTTACAGTACTGAGAGAGAATAAAACAGAATTTCCAAGGGTCAAAAAATAAACTCTTCTTTAAAATTTATGTATTGCATACTGTATTTGTATTACACTTTGTTCACTTTAGACTTAAAATACCGCTTGATAAAGCCTATTGCATGACATTTGGCATGGAATTGTTAGCACACCTGCCATTTTCCTCAGAAAAAGGTCTAATTAAATTGTTGCCATAAATCACGAAATGCAATAAATTATTGTACTTTTGTTCCAAAAGGAGACAAATGATGCTGCCAAAAATGATGAACTAGCAAAAGTTGAAGATGCAACTATGGAAGGGTTGAAAGAAATGGGAGCCTTTGGTCTTCAGGTTTGTGTTATACATTAGCTCTCATTAGCTTGCATGCACCCAAATACCTACATGTACAGTAGGGCCACTTTGAATTGGTTAGTTCATTGAAGCATTAAAATAAATTATTACGAAGAATGATTACATAAAGTCACAGTATCTAGATCAGGGGCAGGTTGTTCGAAAGCCGATTAACTTAAACCTGGATTAACTCTTAACAAAACCTATTGGTTGTAATGGTAATTAACTCTGGACTAGGGCTAATCATCTTTTGAACAACTCAGCCCTGCTCTGTAAGTATGATTTAAACTTTGTTAGAAATACTACATTTTAAATATATGGCCAATGGAGCAAAATTATCTCTGAATGATCAGCCCACATGATGACATTGTAGATTTCTGTATGTAGCTGTTTAAGGCTCTCTTTTGGAGATTCATTTTTCTCTCATAGCTGAGAAATTGTTTACTAATGGAAAATCAACATTAACTGAGGTTGAACTGCAACAGCTTCAGTCAGCACCATTTTACCCTGAAGTACTAGTGTGACAATTAGTTAAAAATAGATAAGATTATAGTTAATAATAAATATTAACTGACTTACAGTTCATGGTTAATGTTAATGATTTGTTTTGGTTACATGTAATATACCTCTGAACAGTGTATTGATACTGATCAATTTTATTACCTTTCTGCAGGTCCCTACAGATCTTGGTGGACTGGGCTTAACAAACTCACAGGTACACAGATTTAACTATAAAGGGCTTAAAACTGTTAAAATGTAGATCTCAGGGCAATCATGCCTTCTGAGACAAGCTTTTTCAGCTTGTGGCTGGTCAAAAGTATTTATTAAAAGCATTAATGTCCATGACACAGATGAGCATATATAATTAAATCAATACAACGTATTCTGGATGTTGTATATAGATGTGTTTTTTTTGTTTTTTTTATCACCTGGAGAGCTAAAAACAAATGGTTATTGCATACTTGTTGAACTCGAAGCATGAATTATGAACCTGTTATTACAAATTACCACATACTGTATGTGCATACACACACTTATGCCAAGGCTTGGCTTGTGGCATGTGGTTTAATCATGAGCACTGAATTCAGCCTTGACAGGGGACGCATCAGAGAGAGGGTGAATTAGAGCGTGTGGTTGTGGTGGGGGGGGGGGTTATTAGCATTCAGGTTATAACAGGTTAGGAATACATCTTAATCATCTTAACCCTCATACTGCGAAACACAGTTTCACATTAAACTATAAAACTCTGAAACCACCGCTTGAAAATCTACAAAGTGACCATTCATTTTCTTTATCTTTACAAGTAGAATCTGAAAATGACCATTGCTTCAACAAATTCTGAAGTTTATAATTTTGTTGAGATTTTATCATTTTGATTTTCAAAAAATTTAGGAGGTTAAGAGTTAATTAGTGATGGTTTGTTACAACTCAATTTCAGTATGCGCGACTAACTGAGATCGTTGGTGCCCACGACCTTGGTGTGGGAATCACAATTGGAGCTCATCAGTCCATTGGCTTCAAGGGAATTCTTCTTTTTGGCAACAAAGTATGTAATATTGTTCTTGCTTAAGTTGTGTTTGGTACGACTAATTTTTGCTTGCTTTACCAGTACCAGAAGGGATTGGGAGTCAAATGCTACTGTACATGTAGTTTGATAGTAATGAAGAGTTTTCATAATAAGCTCTCGGCTGTCACATCACTCTGCAGTTTGTAGCGCCTGCTATTTTGTCATTTTGTAAATATACTTGCATATTGAAAACTGTAACGCAAAGTGGACAATAAAATTTTTTTTTGCAACACCTACTTAATTAATGTTTTTCCAATGCCTACGTACTGTCATGCCTAGGGAAAATAATGTAATGCTTGTCCATGTTTGTATCTTTGAATGTACAGGAACAGAAAGAAAAGTACTTGCCTCAGGTCAGTGTTATTTTTTGGCTATGTGTTTACAGTTCACTTTTGTTTTATTTTTTATCAATTAGCTTCTATATAGCCTAGCTAATTAAATGTACAGGGGGTTAGATTGGTTGGATTTCCACCCCTGTTTTTACACTACCAAAAAAAAAGAGCTACAATTATTTATCAATGATTTGTAAAAACAGGCAACTTATTTGCAAGTTTACAGATAGTCAATGATTTTGTATTTGAATTTTATATTTTTCATTTACTGTAGCTTCCATATCCTAGCCAAATACAGGGGCATGTACAGGGGGTTAGATTGGTTGGATTTCCACCCCTGTTTTTACACTACTGAAAAAAAATGAAACAAAAAGATACGATTTATCAATAATTTGTAAAAACAGGCAACATATTTGCAAGTTTACAAATAACCAATGCTTTTATATTGGGACTGTACACGATTGTTGCCATCACATTGCAATTGAATGAAACCTGCGAGCCGACGAATGACAATATTTTCTATCTGAATGACAAGGAATGGAGCTTATATGCTAAAACAAGACTGACAAATGGACTAAGACATGTGCTATGACTGAGGAACTTTGAACTCTCCTTGAACTTTGTTTGTGCCAAGGATCCGGAGTTATTACAGCCCACATACTATGCCGAGTTGTCTCTTATCCTCAAGGTCACCTTGTAGATATATATTTTGGTTTCAGAAAGACTGAAAATGTTATCACCAATGGCATTCACACTGAAAATGATATGAATATCCACCCCTTTTTTTGAAATTCATATTCACCCCTGAAATGTGTAGCTTTTTTATGGCTGTTTCCCTGTTAACTATTTTGACTGGTCACTCTATGTGCAGCTGGCCGTGGGGGAAAAATATGCAGCATTTTGCCTTACAGAGCCAACCAGTGGCTCAGATGCTGGGGTAGGTGAAGCTTTGGAATAATTGCATGCTATGTTTTGTTGATTACTTTAAAATTGTATAATCAAATCAATGTCAAATACATGTACAGACCACATTGTTTTTTCACTTTTTTTATCATCATCATCAATCTTCTTCACTCCAAAGGAGTGTAAGGCAAGGCACAGATCTTTTTTCACTTTGGCCTGTCCCTGGCACCTTTTTCTGCTGCCCTCCAGTTCGACCGCCCCATCTTGTTCCTCTCTCTGTGCTGTTCATCTCCTGGTTCTCTCTGCCTTCCTCTTTTTCATTTACCCTTGGCTATCCATGTGAGAGTTTCTTTTGGTCCTCCTCATTTTCTTGTCTTACGACATGCCCTTACCTTGATGCTTTCTTCCATTGAACGGGTTTAAGCTCTTTCCCTCAGTACCTGGTTCTCAATCTTTTTTAGCCAGCAAAATCACAATTATCTCCCTAGGCATCTGTTTTGGAGTGCCTCTCACATCCTGATGTCTGACATTATCATCCTCCAGCACTCAGATCCATCAATCAGTACTCATTTTACATTACTGTTGTAGATCTTTACCTTGGTCTTCACGCTGTATATGATGGATTTCCACTCTTGACTTCAATTTTAGAAAAGTGCTCGTGGCCTTCTAATCTTCCCTTTATGTCATCACTAGCACCACCCACTTTGGATACTTTCAACCCCAGATATGTAAAAATTCATTCTTCTACCCCCTCCAGCATTCGCCTGTCAATCTTCATGGGTTTTCACTATCTAGACCCTTCAATCTTATTTTACCCTACCATATGTCCTTTTAGATTGTTTTCTTTAATTTTTCCCCCCGTACACTCTAGTCCTCTTTTAGTAATTGAGATATTTGAAATAACTTGGCTGGCTCCCAGACGTACTGTATTTAGCTCTCTAGTTATTTCATGGAACCAGTACCCTTCTCCTTATTTTTATTATTAAATGAAGATCTTTTATCTATGTGGAGGGTATAAGTATACTGTAAATAAACCCGTTGTTGACAACCTGCGTAAAATATGATTATATCTGTATAAATTGTAAGCTCTTGCTTAACTCACTGAAAACTCTGTTTCAACCCTTTATGCAGTCCATTAGAACAAAAGCCGAGCTAAGTAAAGATGGAAAGCATTATATTCTAAATGGTGGAAAGATTTGGTAAGTTTTGATGAAAACTAACTCTGTTTCTCTTACTTTTAACTGAAGAGAAGGTGCTGTTTTTGATGATTTAAGTTTCTTGATAATTGATTTTTAACTTGGCAGACACATACTAGATATTTTATGTTACTTTAATTCTTTGTTGTCCAAATAATCCACACAGTTTAAAAAGCACATGGATTATTGATGATCAGTGTTAGATCAACTCCAACATCCTTAAATATTAAATTTACAGACCACAAATTAGGAAGCAAGTGAATCAAAGTCTAGATGAACAAACTCTCTGCCTTTAAGTGCACAAAACAAATTTTAGTATACAGTAGCATATCTTGAAAAAAAATACTTTAGTTTTCTAATAACTGAAGTTGTTCATTTATACTGGGTATTTATCATATTTCAGTAAGCTGCAGACTCGTACAATTTTTTTATCTGACATTTTGACTCAAAGAGTCACTTCTCCTCAGTTACTTTAAGACCCTGAGCCGGACACTGGTGATTGTTTTTGATTGTGTTAATTTTGTAATGTTCTCTTTGTTCCAGGATTAGCAATGGAGGAATAGCTGACATATTTACCGTGTTTGCCAAGGTAATTAGGTTGCAATTATATTAACAGACTCGATCTGAGTAATAACTTTTCAGTGTTGATAATTTCTCATTTTCTATTCATGCTAGACTCCAGTGAAGGATGAGAAAACTGGTGAAATGAAGGACAAAGTGACGGCATTCATTGTTGAAAGGGGTTTTGGGGGAGTGAACAGGTATGTGATATTGAGGCAAAAACAACTCATGCGTTTTTATTCCATCCGTAAGTTTAATATCTAGTTTATTTTTGCTAAAGATTAATCGGTAAAGTGAATGAATTGTAGAAACACAGTGTTATGCTGTATGATAATCGGTATTTGAATATACAACTTTTTGGAAGTGGCTTTTGTTGACAAATTTTTAGAGGTTTTGTAGGAAAACAAACATTTGCTTTTGTAAATGCAATACGCAAGCTTTGTCTGTATTGGGTATACTGATAATTATGCTTCAAGCACAACATTGTTAAAAGGAGTTAAAACTTTTAGGTTATCGAGAGTAAAAATGCCAATCTAAAGATTTGAGTTTCTTTGTTAACACCCCTCACTGAGCTGTGTAAGGTCTATAAAAAAACTTGCTGTTCTCAACAAATGTGGTTTCGTAACTCATGATCAGTTGTTAGATCACTGTACTGCAAGTTGTAGAAAGGTCATACATGGCCAGCCTTTGATCATATTAATTTTTTTATAGTGGTCCACCCGAGAACAAGATGGGAATAAAGGCGTCCAACACGGCAGAAGTAAGTAACAGAAAAAGACTTTATCGTTATTGCCTTCGATGGTTAACTGATTGAGAATGACGAGTCATCAACAACCAATTTGTTCAGCTATGTTTACTGATTACTGCGTTCGATGCCAGTGTTTGCTTTTCCAAAAGTGCAAGTACTTCTCATTGCTTCCTTAAAGTTCAACATTAAGTTTCTTAAATAATATTTTTTATTTGGCTTCTGTTATTGAAAGCAACTGTAGTTCTTTTTGTCGGCTATGATATTTCTTTTCATATGTTTTCAAGTGCAACATTTTTAATCGGCAGCAAAAAACTTTGTTTTCTTCGAAACGAATTTTTTTTTACCGTGACGAATTTTCGAAATACTTTTTGCATCCAATACGCGAAATATTGCATTTTTTGCGCATTTTGCGACTCTAAAGCAATAGGATTATTTAATTAGTTTTACGATATTTGGAACAAAATTTTGATGTTTGCCGTTATCTGTTTGTATGTCAAGTGTAGATGTGATGTGAGTTTATAGCCGTTTTCACACTAGAGGACGGACAAATCGTCTGGATGAACAAGTCGTCTGACGATTTATTCGTCTTAGTCTGAAAGGGAGACGAACAAATCTTTTTGTGTTCGTCATAAATTCACTTCGCACGTACAACTGACGTCAGTACAAACAGACAAATGTCGCCATATGCTAGTGCCATTTATCTTCATTGATACAAGGACAACTTGTTCGACAGATGTGAATTTAAGATGGCCCTTGGTCGATTTGTTCGTCTGGACGAACAAGTCGTCGACGAAAAATTGTCTGAAGAGACGAACAAACAGGCGGACAAATTCAGACTTGTTGTTCTAGAAGCGTGTTCATCTCGTTTTTACATTCAGACGACTTGTTCGTCTACTATGTACTGTGAAAACGGCTTATTAGGATCAACACAAGACTATTTGTTCGTCTCCCTTTCACATTAAGACGAACAAATCATCAGTTGTCTTGTCCGTCCAGACGACTTGTTCGTCCTCTAATGTGAAAACGGCTATTTGTCCAAAAAATATTTTACTGGTTATTTTTTTTCTCATTAGGTTCATTTTGATGATGTTAAAGTTCCAGTTGAGAATATTATCGGAGGTAAACAAAAAATATAAATTTGGGGTACTTTTCTTGTACATGATAGATTAATATAAATTATGGGCTAACCTCTAGCATTTACATAAAATTTTTACTAATCAAAAAAGTATTCATTTGACAATGAAATTGCAGAATTCTAATTCATCTGGTAGGCCCATGAGGCCCTGCATACTTTTCTTTGTGTGTAACTGTTTCAGTTGATGTACGTCGATTTTGACAATTGTTTAATTGTTTAAAAAAAGAAAAGGTTTCCACATCTTACAAATGAGGCTTTGTTTTTTTTCCTGTTTTCTGTTGTTGCTCTACCAATGCATTGGTGCTAACTGTAGCTTCGAGCGTGTAATGCTAACATTAATCAAACAAATATTGTTTAATTTCGTTGTTAGAGGTCGGTGAAGGATTCAAGGTTGCGATGAACATTTTAAACAATGGCCGGTTTGGAATGGTTGCTGCTCTCTCCGGGACTATGAAAGGCATCATAGCAAAGGCAGTAAGTGTACCAAGAAAGTAATTCATCCTTGGCTTTTGCAAAAGCCTTGCAATTGTGCACACTATATACTTGTTAATGTAAAATTTATTTATAGTATGTACACACAATGAAAGGAATCATAGTGAAGGCAGTAAGTGTACTTTAGTTGTTGATGGTAAATTACTTTTGGATTTTATGTAAAAACCTTGCAATTTGTGCCCACAGTCAACTAGTTTAGGTATGATTTACAATAGGCACAATGAAGCGAATCATAGTGAAGGCACTAAGTGTGCTTGAAGTTCTGAGAATAAATATTGCCTTTGGCTTGTAAAGACATAGCAAATTTTGTCCGCATACAGTAATCTACTAGTTTAGGTGTTCTTTGTTTGTTTAGGTTTATAGTGGAACAGTAGTTAATTTGTTAATGTTCTCATCAGACTGACTTTGCTGCGAATCGCACCCAGTTTGGACAGAAGATCAAAGAATATGGAGTCATTCAAGAAAAGCTAGCCCGGATGGCGATGGCACATTACGTAACAGAGGTAAGAACCATGTTTGATATTATGTAAACCTAGCAGGGTTTTGTTGTAATTCTAAACAGTCTTCTTCTAATGTATTTAAGAAAACGGGTTTAAACAGTAATGCTGTTAGAGTTGATGACTAAAATGATGATGACGATTATAATGATGATAGCTTTTAACTTGTGATTCAACAATTTCTTCAAGTTTCAAACTACCATTTGATGGTATAATCGAAGCAAGTAGCAACGTATTATTGGACATATCGAGCGAGCAGTTTGGGAGACGTGTGTCAAGCGGGAATAGACAAGATCTTAACCAGTGACTCGGTTCCCCATGCGAGTCTCGGTAGTCAGTGGTGTACAGCATCTGACCGGTAAACAAGGGGTTGCGGGTTCGGTTCCCGTTAGTGGCTCAGAACTTTTTCTGAGCTTTCAACTTGTTAACCAACAATTTCTTCATCGTTATAATGATGATAGTGTTGATGTTTATATACATGGGCGTTGATGGTAGTGTTGATGGTTATAACAGTACTAGTGGTGGTGATAATAGTGTCGATGGTATAAACACTAATGATGATTTTGTTGATGATGGTGTTATGGTTGTAACCGCGAGAGCGACAGTGTTCGTGTTCGTGGTTATATAACTGATGACAGTAGTGTTATGGTTATAATATTAAACAGTGAAGACAATAATCAGTTGTCAAGGCTCATACAAAGTAGAAAATTAGTTACTTTTTCAGGAGGTACTAAACACGCATGTAGCTCGTGCAATATAATTTGTTATTTTGAAAAAACATTTAAAAGATTCTGAAATTTGGTTAGAGCATCTGGTGCTTGTGTTTTTTTAGTGTTTTTTGATATGGTTCAAAAACGTTTGATTTCATAATTATTGTTGATTTTACAACTAGTCGATGGCATATATGATCTGTGCCAACATGGATCAAGGTTCGACGGACTTTCAACTGGAAGCTGCTATTGGCAAAGTTTTTGCTTCCGTAAGTATTGTAGTGGCCATTAGTACTAACTGTTCGAAGTGCGGTGATATTTTGATTTCTTCGTGCCTTTTGTTTCACACCTGCCTACCTGTTTACCTAACTCTAATTATATCCTACCTGACTGCTTACTATCTTATCTAAGTTCATGCTTCACTTACCTTGGTACGTGAATAGTTGACTGATTACATAGTACCTACCTACCCCTTGACTAGTTACCTACATACGTACGTACTTTCCTTCCTACCTACCTGACTACCTACCTTTCTACCTTTATATGTACGTGCGCATCTACTACTTGATTAACTACCTACATACGTACAAACTAGAACGTACATACCTGACTAACTACATATCTACTAATTACGCATCTACCTTTATACGTACGTACGTACCCACTACTTGACTTTTTACCTACATACGTATGAAGTAGAACGTACCTACCTGACTACCTACCTATGTACCTACATGTATACGTACATACATATTAGCTTGACTACCTACGTACGCACGATTACTTACCCCTCTATAAAGGTACGAACGTGTGTACCTGCGTACTTGACTGCTACCTGACTACTTAACTACCGAACTACCATTTTACCTACATACGTACTTACCTAAATACCTACATACCTACACCTTACTACCTACATACGTACGTACCTACCTACATTTATACTTTTCCAACTACCTAAAATTAATACCTACCTACCTACATTTGTACTTACCTAACTACTTAAATACCTACCTATCTACATATGTACATACCTAAATACCTACCTACCGACATATGTACTTACCTAACTACCTAATCAATACCTACCTACATATGTGCTTACCTAACTGCCTAAATACCTACCTATCTACTGTACATATGTACTTACCTAACTACCTAATAAATACTTACCTACATATGTGCTTACCTAACTACCTAAATACCTGCCTATTTACATACGCACTTACCTACCAACCTACATACGTACGTACCTTATTACTTGTTCGACTTTACAGTCAGGTCAGTTTGTTTCCCATAGAGAAATTTATAGGTTGTGTGTATCCAAATTGAAGATCTATGTGATTGTGGATTATTTCAGGAGATGGCCTGGAATGTGGCTGATGAATGTATACAGATCATGGGTGGTATGGGATATATGAAGGTAGAAAATAACTTTTATATTAATTTATTTAATCAGATTTTTTATTGTCGTTTGTAATTTTACATTAAAAAATAACCACTGAGATCATGTCTGGGTATTAAACTCAAAATTCGACTGACCTTCTTGTACTATGTTGCTTGAAAATCAAAATGATCGCTTTTGTAATAAACGAAATTTAAAAAATGTTCTATCTTAAACACAAATAAAAAAATAACAACATGTATTTGCATAAAATAACCTTTTCCTAACCACGGAAGAAAAATAGGAAGCTCCCCTCTCCTATAGGAACTGCCCTCCATTGAACAACACAGTTCAGTAACATTTAAATATGAATTTCGGGCTTGTAAGCCCAGTTAGTAAGAGACAAGTTATCGTGCGGGAGGCCCGGGTTCGATTACCGGTGCCGGACCTTCACTCAGGGTCTTGAAATAACTGAGGAAAGGTGCTGCCTTTGCTCTAACATCCTCAAACGGTTAAGCTTTGTGTCATTTCTTTTAAGGACGTTAAACCTCGAAAGGGACCTCGAATCCTATTGCCTGTATTCCGGTGACTCTTTGAGTCGAGAATGTCAGAAAACAAAATTTAGGAGCCTCTGGCTTACTGGAATACGATAAATACGCAGTATAAATGAACAATTTGCTTGCAGCCGCAGAAAGAGGCCATGTTTTATTGGTATGAAAACTGTTTTAAGTGAAAAAAAATTAAGAACAAACCGTAAAACTTCATGGTAGTTATTTAGAGATTTAAGGCTAAGGTTGTGTACGCTGCTACTCATATTGACAGTTTTACGATATCCAGGATATATACGAATCATATTGTCCTGACTTAGAAACTGACAGGTAACTTTTACTACGTTTTAAGACCTTCACTTGTTACTCTTTTGTTAGTTTGTTCATATTAACTGAAGTTTTTCTTATTTCTTGTCGTAGGATTGTGGTGTTGAACGTGTTATGAGAGATTTAAGGATATTCCGTATTTTTGAGGGAACCAACGACATTCTGAGGTTATTTGTGTCGCTAACGGGGCTTCAGGTAAAGTTGCAATAGACTGAAACTTTTTTATACAAGTTTGACGTGAGCAAGGAATTTTAATATATATGAAACGTGTAGTTTCCGCTCAAAAACTATTAATGAAAACCTTGACTTTTGACATTTTTCTGCTTCAGAAACGAACGCAGGTTTGTTTCAACCAAGAATTTTTCACGATTTTGTTAAAAACTCGGAAAAAGTTTTGAACATCTTTTTAGAATAAACGCAGATAATAATAATAGTAACAATAATAAAGATAAAAATAACAATAACAATAATAATAATAATGGTAATGATAATAATAGCAGTAATAATACTAATTAATAATCTTTAATAACTCTAAGATAAGGTATTACAATAAAGTATTACATATGCTGCGCGCCAAAATATACATATAAACCGCCATACTAATGTTAAATGCACTATTAATATTAAAATGCAATATTAATACAATAAAAAAAATACGTGATGTTAAAGACAAGAAGAAACTCGGAAAAAAATCCGAGTCCCAGATGGGATTTTTTTCCGAGTTTCTCTTTGCTTTGTCTTTAATATCACGTACTTTTTTTATTGTATTAATATTTAATATATTTTTTATTGAAGTATTATTATTATTATTGTATTAAATTCTAACAAAAATAGTGATAATAATAACAATAAAAATAATCAGAAGCAGCTTTAGAACAGACATGTCAGTCAAAGGTTCTGGGTTCCTAATGTACGTTATAAACCCATTCGACCGCGGGAAAACTAAAAACAAGCTACCCAAGCCGAGGTTACCCGAGGAAAAACTTGATTTGTAGTTTTCAGAAAATGTGACGTAGATATTCCGACCTATAGGAACCAATCAGAACGCGTGAAAAGTCACTCTCCAGGGATTGAATACCGCTCAGAGGAAAATCAAGTTTTATGTTTGAAAAAAATCCAAGGGTGTAAAAATCACTAGTATTAACTTGCAACGAAACTTATGTCCGGTGCTACAGCCTTTCTACTAATGACGTTGAACACAGCCAAAGTCTTGCCTGAAATTACCGTTCATGTTCTTGTCTGCTTTTGTTCTTTAGGGCGCCGGGAATCATCTGAAAGGTCTTCAGAAAAGGCTTAAAAGTGGGGATGTTGGTTTACTTTTCTCTGAGGGAATCAAAAGATCAAAGAGGTAATGAGACGGAATTAGATCAGCTACGTCGTTAAGTTCAATTAGAAATTGTTACATCACCTGCAATGTTACTTATTAGAGACTTTAGAGATTTAAAGAATTCTTCCACTGTATAACAATCGTAGTTTCAAACAAAACTTTTTTTCACTCTGTATCCATATCAGCAGCTCGAGTTTGATAATCCTGTACACAAATACAACGCCGGACAATTTTGTGTCATCTTTTCCTTTGTTTGAATTCCCCGCGCACTGCCATTTTGAAATGTGACCTGTTTTTGTTGCAGTGCCAGTCTCCACTCTCGATGAAGCAAATAACACTGAACGAGAGGGGTCTGGCACTGCAACCGAAACACGTCACATTTCAAAATGGCGGCGAGCGGGAAATCAAATTTGAGCTACTGGTGTAGATATAGACTTAGCGAACAATTTTATGTGAGAATAAGAATGCTATACAGTAGTGGATTCTTTTAAAGACCTTAAGCAACGAGGGCTACAGCATTGACCGTGACGATTTACAAAAAAAACACTTCTAGTTTGTCCTTTTTGACCACGTATGCCTTGTTTGCTTTTCTTTCGTTTGAGTTATGCTTGTGAGAAGAAAAGAATATAAAGCTTCCTATGAGATTGAGAATATTTTGGTAGGTTGTTGTCGAGGTCGTAAGAACTCCAAAACCGAGATTTTCACGTCGTAATTTAGACGGCGACATGCAGGTGCCCAGCACGGTGTATCAGTCCAGTGTGCTGCTATTGTATTCACTGTAATTAACGAGATTTAGCACCGCATATACGTGAGACGGCAAACTTTAATCTACCGTCTGACATTTGCCGTATTTCTGTTTTGTTTTCTTGGTTTTAGCTTCACGTTGACGCGAGCTTTAAGTGAAAACACGCGAGCGACTCGAATTAGACTGGAAACTTGTCTCAAGTAAATTCAGTGCAATTAAAATCTTATTCTGAAAGTACATATTACCAAAGAAAAAAATATTTTTTACTGTTTGTATGTCACGATTAACAGTTGCGTGAGTCCCGTTAATGAAAATTGCTAATTGGCACTATCTGAACATCTTCTTGTGTTGTTTCTTCAATTTAGCTAACTAAACATTAAGCATAACATCCCTTTACCTTTTTATCGACTTAAAACCTCTTTTTATACTTAATAAAAGAAAAAAAATTTCACGTAAATATCATATGCGAAAACCCTTACCTTGGCGTACGTGCGGCAAACGTGAAACGGCAGACGCGGGAACATCTTGCTGACGTGATCACATTTCACGTTCGCATATACACAGTGCTAGATCTCCCTAATCTCTGCCATCGTTTTCTGCGTTCCGTCCTCTTTGCTTAAGGTCTTTATTATAATAAATCGCTGCGGCGTAGGTGTTGCTAAACTACCCACCGATTGTATAATTTGTTTAATTTATTTTATGTAGAAGTTTGCAACTTGGTGTTGTAAAGAGTGTAGGAATGCGCTTCTCAAAATGGTGTTCATCGAACCCACAACCCTCTGATTACCGGCCAGATGCTCTACCCACTGAGCTACAGAGACGCACATGGGGAGCCAAGTCACTGGATAAGTTCTTATCTATTCCCGCTGGATACACGTCTTGCATCTGCTAGTTCGATGTGCCCAATAGTTTTATGCTATATGGTTCTATTCATCAAATGATTTTAAATAGAAGTTTGCATCTGACCGGTAATAAGAGGGTTGCGGGTTCGATTCCCGTCAGTGACTCAAAATTTTTCTGATCACCAACTTGAGAAGTGTAATTTATTGTTGTGACGATGAACATTTTGTAAACTATTGTTTTCGATTTAGATAAATTATAACACTTTGTTGATTTTAGGCTAGTCGGTAACAGCAGTGGTCCTTCGCTGGAGGAGTACGTCCATCCCGACCTACATCCGTCAGCTAAACTGGTAGGTATTACCTTAAAGGGGAACTGAACTGTAAAATTAACATTTTTAAATGAAATCCTTCAAGGTGTCGAGAACGCATCTAAAAGTTTTTTTTTCTTTTGTCGCGCTGATATTCCGAGAAACTCTGGTCTTTTGGGGTCATTGAGCGTGGGCGCTCGTCGACTTATCAGCGGTAAACGAAGGTAACGTGTGACGTAGGTTATGGGGAGCGAGCGAGCGCTTGAACTGTTTTTGTTGTCATAAGCTCGCTTACACAGTCAATAGTGAAAGTTACAACTTATGTTTGTGCGATATCTAACTTCAATTCTTACCCATTTCTGACGTCATAGCCTCACTCTCCCTCTGCTTAACCCATTTCTGAGCCGCCTGTACAATGCGGCAAGTAACGTGTTTTTAACTCGAATTTCTCGGAAAGTCAGCGCGATACGAGGGATTTTTTTAATACACTCATATAAAGATTTAGTTCCCCAGCTCATTGCAATGTCCCAGCTTTAGCAACTTAAACACTGGATAGACTTTTAGCTTGTCTAAGCTTTCGATTACCGCTGCAGTTTTCCTCGGATATGGTTACTCAGATGGAGGCGAGGTAACCAAGCCAAATAAGTTAGTAGGGGGGGACGGACCCCTAGGGACCCCGCCCATCTGAGGTTACCAGCGGCACTCGAAAGCTTATACAGGTTAAAATTTAACCCAGTGCTTAAAAGGCAAAAAACACCTTCCTTATTACTGCCTGGGTAAATGAATTTACACAAATCGACTTGTATTTTTCAGTTTTTGCAACAAAGTTTTTTTTTGAAAAAAATATCCTTTAAATTGAAAAGTGTTGGTGGGTTGTTAGGGCACTTGTACCAACACACTTGTAGCCACAGTGCATGACTATCTATTCCTCATGTATGACCATTTTGCAATACCTTTTGTACTGAGGTCATTCAAGAGAAAACGCACACCCTTAATGGCCATGAACATTTAACGGCTTTTGTATTGGCTTCTATATTCAATGAAAGGCCCCTATTCCCGGAAATACTTCATTGTTAGTCCTGGGGCTAGTTGTTCAAAAGCCGATGGTTAACTCTTAACAAAACCTATGGGTTGTCATGGTAATTAACCCTGGATTAGGGCTAATTGCTTTTGAACAACTGTGCCCAGAACATTGCGTTTTGTAGAAGTATATACACCTAATCATGACCTAAGCAAAAACTGCCATCTTTGTTGGCCGAGTGGTTGGCGCAGTGGTAAGATCTCTGCCTCCCAATCCTTCGGTCCCCGGTTCGATTCCCGGCCTGGTGGAGGGTTGAATATTTGGACAACCTTCTTTCCCGCTAAAAGCAACTCCGCTTTCCATCCTTTCGGGGTCGGTAAAATGAGTACCAGCACACATGGACCGCTTTGAAGTGGCTGCCAATTGCGCCTGTATATGCTTCCGGTCTGCTGGGTGTAAACTGATCATTGTAAAGCGCCTTTTGTCTCCTCATAAGCACGGGTCGTGCAAGAATCATCGTGCCTTTTGGTGTAGTATTTTTTATGAGCCATGTACTCTTGTAACTTACACCAGGCACTCAATTCAAAAGTGGGCTGATATGATTATTCCTGTCAACAGGCATCTCAATCATTTGGTGATTTCTCAGTTGCTGTGGAAAATCTACTAATGAAGCACGGAAAAAAGATAATTGGTGAGTGAACCTCGTCATAATATATGTCTATCATTTTTCAATGAAATATTTAACACTTTTCCAAACTAGAACTTGAGTAAACCCCATTTCCTTCTTTAGTGGTGACGCGGAGAGGTTGGCGCAGTGGTAAGATCTCTGCCTCTCAATCCTGAGGTCCCCGGTTCGATCCCCGGCCTGGTCGAGGGTTGAATATTTGGACGACCTTCTTTCCCGCTAAAGGCCACTCAGCTTTCCATCCTTCCGGGGTCGGTAAATGAGTACCAGCATACATGGACCGCTTTGAAGCGGCTTCCTGAGGCGCCTCTATGCTTCCAGTCCGCTGGGGGTAAACTGATCATTGTAAAGCGCCTTTGAGCATTCATTTGGAAAAGGCGCTATATTAGTACACCACTTTACCTTTTTAGTAGCCCCTATTCATAATGACGTCACAAGTTCATCAAAGTAAGGTTTGGTGGTGAACCGCGGAAGGTTTTGATCTATTTTATTTATTTTGACTGTTCAGCGTTTCGTAATGCCTATTCCACCATGTTTTTTCACTGCAATATTCGTTACGCTTCACGTAGCAGCTATGCTTCCTCACCAAGCCTCGTTTTAGTGCAGGAAAGCGCTATTGTGACGTCATCATGAATAAGGTCTGGCCTTTCCTTGGTCTACAACCAGCAATGTTATACTTTGCTCTATTTAACTCGCGTTTCCTCTATAGAACAACAATTTTTACTGAAGAGAATGGCCGATGCTGCTATTGATTTATACGGAATGGTTGCTGTCCTTTCAAGGTACCATCATCGGGTTTTCTTTCACTTCATGATGGTAATTAGCTATATTGGAACTAAATGAAATGTTATTGCCATAAAACGCAATAGCCCATCGGTGATGTGCCTGGTAAAACTATGTCTTTTGGTGTGTTAACGTCGTCTTGGTCATTTGAATGCTGGTGTTTTTGTCACGAAAAGTGCGTTCTAGCTGACTAGCAAATCAAAGGTTAATTCGTGTCATATTTTGTCTGTCGCTTTCCTGATGTTCTCTTACGAAGACTAGTTTGTTTTATTTGTTAATGTTCATGTCATGTAAAAAATTGTTTACTTGTTTATCGTTCAGTACTTAAAGTTTCGATCACCTTCCTTTAATGTAACACAATCATTTCTGTTGTTACAGGGCGTCACGGTCACTGTCACGCGAGAGTGCCTCTGCACAACATGAAGCGTTGATTACTTCCTTATTTTGTAGCGAGGTATGTTTTTGTTTGACAAATCGTTGGCTAGGTCTGGTTCAAACGTCATACTCAGGTTCTACTGTTACACGAATTTGGCTCGACTGGTTTTAGACGTCGAACTTCTGTTGAACTTTACCTCTGGCACGAGTTAAGCACGGCGTCTGAAACAAACCCGATGTAGCTTGAGCTAAAGTCGTGTAGCACGGGTCAGCTTGTCGTGCTACCCTATCTTGGCGCGGTTTTGTTTCAAACGCCGTGCTTAGGTAAGTCGGATTTTCTAAGTTCGGGTCAGCCTAGCACGACTGTGGCGCGGTTTTTGAAGCTGGCCTAAGCCATAGAGTTGCGGCAAGTTTCTTACGATCCAATTAACGTTATAGCCGTAAAGGCTTTGACTGAAAGACTCGTAGGGGACTTGCACGAGATAATAGTGAGATTTGGCACCGCGTGTACGTGAGAAGGCAAACTTCAATTTGCCGTCTGACGTTTGCCGTATTTTTGTCTTGTTCTCTTGGTTTTAGCTTGACGTTGACGTGAGCTTCAAGCGAAACACGCGAGCGACTTGAATTAGACTGGAAAATACTGTCAAGTAAATTAAAAGAATTAAAACCTTATCCTGAAAGAACATATCAACAAAGAAAAAAATATTTTTTCGGAAATTTGTTATTGTTTGTTTGTCACAATTAACATGCAGTTGTTTGATTTTCATTGATGAAAACTGTCAGTTTGCACTATTTAAACCATTTCTTGTGTTGTTTCTTCAATTTAGCTAACTGAACGTTTGACATAACATCCCTTTACCTTTTTTACGACTTAAAATCTTTTTTTTTCGCTTGAAAAAGGATTAAAAAACACATGTAGATATCAAACGCGAAAACCTTTACTTTGGCGTACGTACGGCAAACGTGAAACGGCAGACGCGGGAAAATCTTGCTGACGTGATCACGTTTCACGTTCGCGTCTCGCGTATACGCGAAAAACACGTCACATTTAAAATGGCGCTGCCCGGGAAATTCCAACCGTTGAGACCGAGAACGTTATACAGTCGAGGATTCCTGCATAGCGAGCGTTTGTGAACTTTTGGACCCGCGGGGAACGGGACAAGCAAAAAAAAGGAGTGGTCCCTTCGTCGCGTTTCCCGCGCATTCAAGAATTCGTGAAACGATTGCTACGTAAGTTTATTTTTACACTGGCGTTCTTTTGCAGGCACATGCGCGTGTGAAACGAAACCTAAATTCTCTGCAATCCTCCGATGATGTGGCCAACGATAAGAAAATGGAGCGGATCTCTGCCGATCTCATTAACAGTCTCCATGTGGTGCCTGAGAACCCCCTCGGCTGCTGATGGTCACATGTTAACTATTACAAAACACGCTTTGCAAAAAGATTTATTTAATTTAGGAAAAATTATATATCGGTTCATTTTCATTTCCAAGAAAACTTAACTATTATAGAACCATAGTTCGGAAAAGATATTTTTCGAATGACACCACTGACACTCATTCTGCCATTCTTCCATTGCAACCATGTTGTAGAAGAAAACATTTTTTTATATTCTCGAAAAGTTAGGGAATGCAGTTCTTCACTTCTCGAATGATACAAATGTTGCTGGAAAAATGAATAAGGCAAGACAAGTTTCAGGAACTGCCTTTAAGTCTGGTCAATTTTTTGTACGAAACTCTCTGGACAAACAATAGTCATGAACATTTACCATTTTGCTTTATTTTTTTTTAAATTATTAAGTTATCTCACTGTTTACTTTTTGAAATAACCTAAATTGGCGTCTCCAGTAAAACAGTTATTCAGAATTTTTTTTTCTTTACACGAGCTGTGTGAAAGTTTGTTCAGTCATTCCTTGATCAAAGCTTCAAGGAGCATCGTTTCTTTGGAAAATATTGAATTCAAATGTAAATAAAGTACGGTTTGGCACCTTCTCGAGTGTTGCAGTTGTTTTCCCTGAGTTGTCTTCTCTTGTACATATCCGAGTATTCTTCTCTTCTACAAATTCGATTTGTCCATCTTTTTCTCTTGTGCAGATGTAAGTGGTCTTTTCTTCTATACCTTTCGAGTGGTATGCTCTTGTATACACATATTCGAGAAGTATTCACTTGTATATTTTCAAGTGGTCTTGTCTTCCCATGCTCTTGTATGTATCCAAATGGTCTTTTCTTGTATAACTTCGAGTGGTGTTCTCTGATATATCTTCGAGTGGTATTACCTTGTATATCATAGAGTGGTCTCCTTTTATAGATCTTCCAAGTGGTCCTCTCTTATATATCTTCGAGTGGTATTACCTTGTATATCAT
>JAOBAT010069936.1:0-22149 GCA_026413305.1 Hydrozoanthus tunicans | reverse complement strand
ACCTACCGGATAATACGGTAGAAATTCAATTCGTTGGAAATAAATTCGGTGTTTGAATCACCGGTTCAATTAGCTCCTGATCAAAATGAATTTTATTCGATACGGTTAAAATACGGTGTTTGGAGCAGGCCTTAGTATTATTACGCGGGAAATTTTCTCGGCGTGTATAAAATTTCGACAAATATAATTTTCTTGCGCGATAGTTTTTTAGTTGTTTAGCAGAAACTTTAACGGGATCAGAGGTGAAGTATACAGTTGTACTGTATACGTTTTTCCAAAATAAAGTTTTTGTTTTTGTCAAAATACAAAATGTTTTTTTTCATCGCGTTAATTTTCTTGAAAGAAATAATACTTTAAATATCGCGTTAATTTTCTAAAACTGAAAACGTTTGCTCCTTCCAACCGTGTTAAATACTTTGACGTAAATATCATGTGTGTTGAATAAGTGCTTCTTGATTCCTGTCTACTAAACATGCAAACTCCCGTACTCAATCTGGATTAATCCTACAGCCTGCATTTACTAGAACTCCTCCTTCAGTAACAGTAACTTTAGTCGCGTCACCTTCTTCTGGAACACTTTACCTGAGCCAATTGGATCTTCTAAAACATTTTCTTCTTATCGCAGACAAGTTATCAAACATCTTCAAAGTATTTTTGGTTTCCATTTCTTAGTTGATAATTGTAATACACGGCGCAGCTTTTGTAGTTCTTGTCTCGCCCCCTTAAGTCTTCAGTTCATTGTTGTTTTTAGTCTTCCATATGGGAAATTGTGGGAGCGTTTACGGTATTTGGTATTATTTTAACATTTGCAATATTTTTACCACTAGATCTGTTTTTTTTCCTAGTTTTTATGTTCGGGTGGTCTATCTGTAGGGGCCTGTGGCCTGTTGTAGTCTGCCCCACTGTATAAGTTTTGAGTTATTTAATTCGTATGCAGTGAAAGCAAAAAAAAAAATGAATAAACAAGTGAAATCGATATTTTGTTTTGCGAGGACTTTGACAGTAGTTTTTTTTTTTGCTCATAATTATATAGTTCTAGGACTTTTGTAGCTCTTCGCAGCCCTTGGCTAATTGTCGATAATTTTCACTTTAATTGTTCGTATTTAATATGTATGATAATAATATGATATTTTGATATATACTTCACATCTATATCAACATATATCAGTGAAATTTATAAATCCGTGGATACACGGTGCAACATTGCCTGCAACGTTGCGTGCAACGGGAGAATTTCACCGTACGCGTGTAACCACCTTTGAAATCGTTGCACGCAACTTTGCGCGCAGTAGAAACCGATCCTACTCCTGTAACATTGCAAGCAACGGTCTCACCGTGTGGCTACACGAAGGGTTTCAGTTGCGCGCAACGTTGCATGCAATGTTACATTGTGTAGCCACGGCTTAAAACTGCTTTTTTAAAAAAAAATCCATCTGCGGGAAATTCAATTCAAAGCTTTACAATGTTGGATTTGGAACAAAATCCCTTCAAATGTTAACTTCTCAGTAGAAATTCCTTTAGAAATGAACTAAAATTTGACTGTTTGAATATCTACTAACATTTGGCCCGTGATGTGACAACTGTGCTTACTCATAGCTCCGATTTAGGGGTTTTTTCGGGCATGCCAAAAAAGTAGGGATTTTCTTGAGTGTTTGAGTTTTTAAGGCAGGTTTTATTTTAATTTGGGTATAGACTTTGAACCTCGGTCGAGTTCCCCCGTCATAAAAATAGTTGTCTGGTCCTTTATTTGCGAGAAACTCAGTGTTTGTGTGATATCTAAACTCTTGATAAAGATGAACTAAACAATAAAATCAAAATTTTTAAATGAAATCCTTTAAGGTGTTGAGAACATATCTATGAGTTTTTTTTTCTTGTGTCGCACTGGTTTTCCGAGAAATTATAGTTTGTGAGTGCGTGTTTCGGGTCGTTTGGAGTTATTGAGCCTGGGTGCTTGTCGACTTGTCAGCGGTAAATGAAGGTAACGTGTGACGTAGGTTATGGGGAGCAAGCGAGCGTTTGAACTGTTTTTGTTGTCATAAGCTCGCTTACACAATCAAGAGTGAAAGTTACAACCTAGGTTGTGTGCGATATCTCACTCCAATGATAAATTTTTTTCAGTCCGAGCCAATTCTTACCCGTATCTGACGTCATAGCCTCACTCTCTCTCCGCTTAACCCCTATTTCTGAGCCGCCGGTACAATGCGGCAAGGAACGCGTTTTAAACTCGAATTTCTGGGAAAGTTAGCGCGATACGAAGAATGTATTTTAAATTCGTTTTCACACTCAGTTAAAGATTTTGTTTGACAAAAATTGATTTTAGGGTTCAGTTCCCCTTTGACTTGAGTTGCTTGTGCGTTCTGTTCAACAGGATGGATATACTCCCCTGAAAATGGCGAAAATGAAAAACTTAAAAAACATTTGCGAGGTATTAGACGTTTCGGTAAGCAGCATCAAATAAAGTTCTTTTCTTATGACTTGTTAAGCCAGCTTAAATTTTATAGAATAAATTTTATTGAATGATATAATTTTTAGTAGAAACCAACCGGCATATTATCTCCAATGCTGTAATGTGATTCGCTAACCTGCTCGCTGTTTTTTGAGCAATGTCAACAAGTAGAGAAACTGCCGATATTTTTAAACAAAAAACAACTGCATTTAAAATCGAATGTAATATACTACTTGGATTCTACTAAAAAAAATTAGACAACTCGTTGACATCATGATCAAAAAGCCAACACGACGCTTCGCGCCTCATTGACTATCAAAGAGCTTCAGATTCGACAGCTAGTACGAGTACGAGTTTTTTCTCATTTGTCATACAGCGCGCGCCAGAAATTGCTAAGAAACCACGTCATCTCGTTGTGTTGCCAAAACTCGTCGTCGTCGTCTTGTTTACAACGAGATTTGCAAAAAAAAAAAAAAAAACTCGGCGCGTCGACTACGAGATTTTGGCAACAGAACGAGATAGCGTGTACGCGCACCATGACGAATGGAAAAAACTCGTATTCGTAATTTTTCGTACTCGTTGTCGAATTTGAAGCTTCCTAATAACTCCTAAGCCCTATTTACGCGGCACAAACTAACCCGGGTTCGACCCAACTTTGTTCACACTGAAAAGTACCAAAGACGCGTGTTAACACAAACCTGGGACGAACCCGGGTCAGTTTTACACACGCATGCCCAGTTTCACTAACAACAAAGCATCACGCATGTGCAAAATCAAAACTAACCCGGGTTCGACCCAGGTTGAGTTTACACGTAACTTTTCTAAACTAACCCGGGTCTAACCCGGCCGGATTAGTTCGTGCCGTGTAAACAGGGCTATAGAAAACTTCACCTCGTATTTTTTTACTTCTGATTGCCTTTTGTCGGAGCAGGACTTTAGCAGCGGCTTGTTGTATTAAAAAGACGAAAACACACATCCAAGGGATGAATAACATGTATTTTCCCCTTTTTTTTATTACCTTTATTTATTAGAATACACAAAAAAACAAAATATATATAGTTTATTAAAATAACCAACGAGGAATGCTCGCGCTGATTTGTCAAGAGCACGAGAAAACCATGTCTGTAGGAAGGTAGATAGAAACGCTTTTAACATACATGTAAGGAGAATTTACTAGATTTTGAGAACAAATTACACGTCTCTTTGATTTTTCATATTTGTAAAATATTTTATAACAGTAACAAGATACATTTCACGTGTTTATGTACTTTGTTTTAAACACTCGAAGAATGTTGGTCGAATTGACGGAAAACCCGGAAAGCCTTTATTATCAAACACCCCTTCGTGGCTATAAGAAAGTATAAAGACACGGAAAATGCGCCGAGTACATTATTTTATCTGAATACAGTGGTGGATCTTCCATTTAATAAGGAGCCAGTTTTTTTATGAATATAAATACCAAGAAATGTAATTCTGTATTTAAAGTGTATATGTCGGAGTCTTGGAACTTAGAGGGTTAGAAAGTTTTTCGAAAGGGATTAAAAATGTCGTTTATTTCATTAAAATAGCTTTTTTTGGTTTCTGAGATATCAAGGTTTTTAAATGTGCAAATTGTATATGTTGCGTCAAGTCAGGAATTTGCAAAGTGGATAGATTACAAAATTTACGTTCACTTACATGACATACTTTCTAACACTCTAAGTTCCATGATTTCGATATATACACTTTAAGGATGTTTAGGTAAATTTTTCTATTTGTGAACTGTTTATTTTATTCTTTTTAAGTCCAAAGATAAAACTCCAAGTAGAGTTCGTTTACAACGTTCTACCGCCGGGTTCGGCCGAGGAGAGGACGTGCAAGCAGACGATGGTAAGACCTTTCTTGCCCACTTTTACCTTGTTCTCCTTTTCTCTTGGAACTAATAGACGACTGGGGTTTCACCGTCGTTGTCTACTAGCCGATAGAAAACTTGAGCTCGTAGTCTAGCTGTTAAGTAGACAGTGAGTAGGTTAGCCAATCAGATCGCAGTATGCCTGATTGTATGCTAGCTGGTTTCTATTAACCCTTTCAGCCCTAAGACATTTATCAACATCTAAGGGAAAAGGTCAAAACAACGGTACTTCCTAGGAACCCAATTTAGGGGGTGGGGTATTATGTGCCGCCACCCACCACCTTTTTTCAAAATTGCTGAATTTCTGAAACAAATATCATGTTCAATAAAATAGATATTGATAAAGTGATTGCACCAACGCCGTCTTCGCGGAGAGAAGGGTCAATGATACAATAAAAACCAATACTCCTAAATCAGGTTTTGTGAAACTGAGTTTCGAAAAAGTGGGGAGGGGTGGGGTAGGGGGGGTATGTGCCGCCACACACCACCTCCCTCGACGAAACTGGGTTCCTTAAGAATACCATTGTTTTGATTTCTTCCCTAAATTCTCCTTACAGTAAACAAAAGAAAACAAGCTGGTAAGTGCTGAGAATATGAAATTTGATCATCCACCAAAATCTCTTGAAGATGAATTAAGAAATTATCCCAAACTAGGTTATAGGATTACTATGGACTTAATTTGGGTGAATTTACAAACTCATCTTTGGGCACTCTAAGGGGTTAAAGGGTTAAATAACAATTATACTATGAGGTGGAGTTTTCTATGATTTCGCGTTGAGTTGACTCATAGAGTCATAGAAAACGACAACGCGTAGTCCAATTGTTTTCGTAGAAATTTCGACAATAAACAACAGAAGTACAATAACTTGTAATAAAAGAAGTTTTAATTTCTCTAAACAGCTAATGTTGATACAAACTGCAGTTTTCGCGTGCAGATGTGCTCGTCAATCTGTCGAGTGAAATGTTATGTGTTAAGTTGTTGCTTCAAATATGTTTAGCCGATAGAAATTCAAGAGTAAGTATTCTAATCGTTTTAGCTGAAATCTCCAAAAAATAAACAACACGACCATAATGACTTTGATAAAAAAAAATCTTAAATAATATCTTTAAACAATTTGACTGATATAAACAGCTTTCACATGAAATGGACTAGGCAGTCTGTTGAGTAAATGTGTTAAATTATTGCTTTTTTAAAAAAAACTTTACACCATACTTCGTTACTGCCTTCGTTTTCTCTCAAACTGTTTTTTCAATTAGTTGATAGACATATACAGCGAGTAGGAAGCCAATCAGATTGCAAAATTTTTGATAGCATGCTTGATATTCCTACTAAGTTCTGTTAGCCAAGGTTCACCATTGCGCAGAATAATAATAAGAAAGAAGGGTAGAACTGTTGCCCGACCTGTGGTCCTTACGGCGTAAATTGCGATAATAGAAACTTAGATACTCGACACGAAAACGTTTTGTATGTAGCCAAAAGATATTGAAAGTTTAAAAATTGAGGCGCAACCAGAGTTATCCATAAATTTTTTTTTTAAATTTATAATGTTCTCTGGTTAAAAAGTTTTAAAAACTTCTAAGTTTTCAGCTGTTCTTCTACAGCTTTCATCGGAGTAAAAAAATAAAAATGTTTGTATGTATATATATAGAGACACCTAGGTGGGATAAAATGCAGAATAAAAATAGAACAATGTTAAAAGAGATAATTAACAGTTATTTTTAAAAAGAATGTCGTATTGTTTTGGAAGAGGTTTGAAATTATTCACTGTATTTTTCGTGGCAGAGGTATGCCAGGACTCTAGTGATTTTCTTACACGGAAGGATTGGTCCTTTGTCTACAACAACTGAGTTTTTAAAGTTGATATTATGATTCAAAGACCAGGCTTGTTTAGCAACATTAGATCCACTTGAAAAAGTTTTAACATTTCTAATGTGTTCTTTTTTGCGCGTTTGTAGACATCGGCCTGTTTCTCCTATATAACACCAATCACAATCGGCACAGGGAGTTTTGTACACAACATTAGGTTGCTGATCAATCGGAGGTCTGAACTTAGGAGAAAGGAACTCTTGTTGTAAAGTCTTGAAGGGCTTGTTTACAACTTGGATGTCATGTTTCTTTAAGATTATTTTTAAGGGTTGTGTAACACCATTAATGAAAGGAAGGACAGCATAATTGTTGTGTTTCTTTTGTGGAGTGGCCCATTTAAAAACCATGTTAACAAGTCCTTCAGGTGAAGGGACAACACAAGGGGACGGTTTGAAAAGAGTCTTCTGAATATTGCGGATAATAATTGAGGGATAATTATTGGCTCGTAGTGCGTCTGAGACATGTGTGACTTCCGTGTTTTTCCCTTGTGTTGTACTGGGGAGGTTCATTGCACGGTGAAGAAGAGTTTCTGCTGTACTGTTTGTGGTGTTTGTCGTGGTGGGAAGAAAAATCTAAATATCTGTCCGTGTGTGTCTGTTTCCGATATACTTCGATGTATTATTCTCACGGGAAACGAGGGTGTCAAGAAAAGCGATCTGTTGGTTTGATTCCTCTTCAATAGTAAATAAAATATGTGGATAGATGGAATTAAGCGTGGTGTGAAAGGAGTGGGCAGCATTTCTTTTGATGATACAGAAACTGTTATCAACGTAACGTTTCCAAACTTTCGGTGGGACTTCGGAAGTGCTAATGGCCATTTCTTCAGTTGCTTCCATACACAAGTTCGCAACAACTGGGCTCCCCATCGCACGTCCATAAATTTGTTTGTTTATCTTATTTTCATAAAAAAATAACTGTTAGATGAAACAAAGTTCAAGATTTCTAGGATATCATTGCAGTTTAAATTTGTACGTAAGGAGAGTGTTTTTCTAGGACTGATTATTTTGTATGTAATTACAGGCTTATCGACAGGAATAGCTGTAAAAAGTGATACAACATAGAAAGATAGCATAACCTCATCATCTTGAATATCAAAATTGACAATATCTTTAGCAAACAAAGCAGAATTGGGAACAGAATAGCCATTGCAGTTTTGTAGGGGTGACAAAATATATGTGAGGAACTTGGAGGTATTGTAGAGGGCTGAGCCAACGGATGATACAATGGGTCTAACAGGATTGCCTTGTTTATGGTGTTTAATTAATCCACGGATGGATGGAAGAGTGCGATAAGTTGAATCGTTGATCTTGCATTGATTTTCAAAGTGAGAAGCCTCTCATTAAGTCCCCATTCTATCCTCTTGAAAGGAGATTTTGCGACTGTTGCATAGGCCTTCCGATCACTAAGTAGAGAGTCCATTTAACAATCATAATCACATTTGTCTAGGACAACGAAACTTTTTTCTCATAGGTTATTGTGTGAAGGAGGCCGTGCTTTGTGAAGGGTCTCAGCCATAGAATTACGAATTAAATCTTTCGAATCTTCTCGTAAATGGTTGATCGCGGCTTCTACTTCAGCAACAATGTTCTTGTATGGAATATGCCGAGGAGTGGGTGCGAACTTGGGAACCTTTTCGAGGAGAGATCTTTCAGCAGCAGTAAGACGTTTCTTGGAACACTACAAACATTTATATTTTTTTACTCTGATGAAAGGTGTAGGAGTAACAGTTGAAAGCTTAGTAGTTTTTAACTTTTTAACCAGAGATCATTTTATATTTTTTTAAAAATTTTTATGAAATTGAAAGTGTTGCCGGTATTAGCACTTAAGAAACATGTTCTCGACCTTTAGTGAACTTAGTTCCTTTTAGCACATGGATTTGTAGCAGTCATCATTTTGTTGGAATATCAGGCACTGACCGAAAACTTACAGACGAATTCAATGCCAAGCCATGCAGCTTTTCTGTCAGACAATATCTTGTGTGATATAGAAACCTAGATACTTGACACGAAAACGTTTTTGTATGTTCTCCTAGCCCTTTCGTGGGAGTTTTTAAAAGTTAGAAAAAAGTTGAAAAATGTTGTTGTTACGAGAAAATGGTCGACTTTGTGTAGCACTAGGGCGATTTATATTTTACACTTACTTGGAATATGCGTCTGTACTGGTTGAGTAACAATCCTGTATAACTGTGTTTAGGAGATGGAGTCGTTAATAAGATGAAAAAATTGTTGGAAAGCAATCCTGACAAAAAAACAGGTACTTTTTTCTGATCGATAAAACTCGTTAACTTCACATTTATACCATGTTCAGTGTTCGCGCATGCATCCTTGAGCAAGATTTTGGTGTCGGTCTTCCTATCAACCTTTAGTGAATTTAATTCCTTTTAGCACATAGATTTGTAGCAGTCATTGTTGTGTTGGAATATCAGGCACTGACTGCAACTTACAGACGAATTCAATGCCAAGTTCTTTCAGACAACGTCTTGTTGACAATTATACCTGAACTAAAAGAAACTGTATCACACAATACTGATTTAGCCTCTCTTAATTCGTTATGTTAATAAACATTGAATTGCAAAACTGTTAGACATGAAATCGAATGCACTTATTGGTCTTTGATTATCGCCGGTTTTGTCGAAATAAAAATCATAATATTTAGCCCTCGTGAATATTACCCAATAAAAAAGAAGCTGAGAAAAAAAATATTAGTCGCTAAATGCAAAACATTTATCGATTCAGTTGAAAAGCTGAAAGGAATCCCTGTATAATGCAATAGATTGTTTGCATCAGTAGCCCAGTGTTTCCTTATTATAGAACCATGCATAAAGAGTATGGCTGATGGCTTGCAGCCAGCTTTCATGGTCTCTTTTTATATTGGGCGTTTTACTTCAAACAGTTGATTTATAATTGTTTGCTCGACTAGGGGATACATATTTTGTATTTGTTCAAGATAATGCAGCAGCGGCAGTAGGCAGCAATGCCAGACTCTTCACTAATGTTGGTGGAAGGTAAGTTGGCTTAGTTCAGACATTTAATTCCCAGTTTATAGGGTTTCGACATTTTTGACTCGACGATTCACGGGAGAACAGGCAATAGGACTCGAGGATTGCCACCCGGAGCCTACAGTTTTATCCTTATCCGAAAAGACGCAAAGGTCTAACAATTTGCAGATGTTAAAGCAAAGGCAGCACCTTTTCCTCAGTTGTTTTAAGACCCTGAGCGAAGGTTCGGTACAGGGAATCGAACCCAGGCCTCCCGCATGGCAGACTGTCACGTTACCAGCTTGGCTAACCATGTGGTTAGGATATGGTTTTGGTATTTGCAAGTAAAGTTGTAAGGCTTTTGTTCTTACAGAACAGACCATTTTCGGATTACTCTCACATGCTGGACTTGGTACTAAAAAAGACTGTCTCAAAACGAGTCCCGAAGAAAAGTTTCAAAAACGAATACTAATAATTTTCCATTACCTAGGCCTTGTATCGGGCACCTTTCTTGGTGCCACACCCGACGTGTACTGTAACCTCAAAATGACCTATTGGTTTTTGCTGAGATACAAGGCACTCAAACTTCTGAACACCCCTACTTTCTTATGGAAAGTGTTATTTGCGGGTACAGGACGCTAAAAGGAAGCTTGAAGAGATTTTTGAGTGTTGTGTACTAGTTACAGCGAAATTTACATTCAGAAACTGTTTAAAACTGTTTCTTACAAAGGCGACGAAGTTGTAAGTGAAAAAATAGCGTAGCAGCTAAAACAAAGGGTTAAGAAAGCTTGGGAAAAAGTTCCCAGGTAGTGCATTTGTTTACGGAAACGGATAGAAAGCTACTCCAAACCCGTGGATACACGTTTTTTAACTGATTTGTGGTTTGCAAAGTTACTGGGAATTTTTTTGTTTATCCAAGGCTGCAAGAGCAATTACCAGCACCAGAGGACAAAACCTTGGATACAGGCAAACCAGAAGGTTCGTTGCAAAGTGGAACAACTTAAGTGCTTGACGCTTTTAAATATTATAAAATCGTTTTAGTTATAATACTTGTTGACCTTCTTCCTCGTCCACTTTCCATTTCCTTTCCTTGACCCTTGTCAACTATCTATCCATGTCCTTTTCACCTCCCTTTTCTTGCCCCCTTTCCAATCCCTTTCCTTTTCCGTTTTCCGCTCTCTTTCCTTGTCCTCTTTCCCATCCCTTTCCTTGTCCACTTTCCAATCCCTTTCCTTGTCAACTTTCCAATCCCTTACCTTTTCCTCTTTCCAATCCCTTTCTTTGTCCACTTTCCACTCATTTTCCTTGTCCACTTTCAAATCCCTTTCCTTTTCCTCTTCTCAATCCGTTCCCTTGCCTCTTGCCAATCCCTTTTGCTCTATTTCCAGTTTTTTTCCTGTGTCCCTTCTCCCAGTTCTTTCTCGTGTCCTCTTTCCAGATCCTTTCGTGACTCTTTTCCAGTTGGTTACTTTCTCCTTTTCCTAGTCCCTTTCCTTGTTCCTTTCTCAGTTCTTTTCCGTCCGTGTCCCCTTTCCAGTTCTTTTTCTCATTTCCTTGTCCCCTTTCCTTTCCTTTTTTGTCTTAATTTAGGCAAAGGAAGATTTTTTGAAAAGTTTTAGTTGACTTTTTATTTAATTTATTTTTTTTGTAGATCGTTCACCGAGTGTTTATTTGACAAACGCTGATAATAACAGAGGAAACATAGCGGTTGGAGACTCCTCACAAATATCGATAAGCAATCCATCCTCTCCCGTAAGTACCAACTTCACTCAGCTGATAACGACTGATTGGTGCTCTGAACATGAAGCAACAGACATAAATGTATTTCGAGGCACTTGGAAGGTCTGTGTAAGTTGTTTATAGTAGGTCTAGTTTACTTTTAAAGAGTCAAATGTGGGGTCAAAATAATGTCAAAAGACGACTTGAAAATCATTTTAAAGAAAATACATTGATCTTGTTTAAGATATCAAGATTTACTCGTTTAAGAAGCTAATGTGGCAATACTTTATTTTAGCTTGAAAAGCTTCAAATTAAATGAGTAATATGATATCGGAAAATGCAAAGTTCCCCACGTACAACTTCCGTTACTTCTAACCTTTTCTTTGCGTTTTGTTTCATCTTCTGATGGTTTATTTTCAAGAACTTGGTACAAGTTTCTATCGCGGTTTGATCTTTGCGTCGATTTTCACAAAAAAATAACGGAAATCTGAACTATGCCTCGTGATGTAACAAGCCCAGCTCTTTCCTGTTAAGGCAACAGTATGCAATAAATTCTATATTTATAACATAGAGGGCAAAACTACCTCGATATGATTGAATATTAAGGGGGGGGGGGGCAATTTTTCTAAATTCACGGCAAGATTTACTCGGCACTGATTGGGCGCTAATAAACTTCCAAAGTTTTCCGAAGATTTTCCAAAAGCTTTTAAAAAGTTCTGACTTGCCTTACAAACGTTTGTAGCCAATTTCCAAAATTTTCGAAAATTTCTGAAGTTTTCAAATGTCTCCTAGGGTTTTCAGAAATTTTTTGAAAATCATTACCATGTCTAAGTAACGTTTTTAAACCGTTTCCGAAGGTTTCTGAATCTTTCAAGAGGATGCAAAGATTTTCGAACTCGAAAAAACTTGGGATAGAAAAATTAAGTTAAACAGAAGGTTCCAGTATAAAAGGGTTAGGCCCACCCCTTTTTCGACCCTTTTCATGAAATTTGAATAAATTTTGAAGTGTAATGGCGGCAGTTGATAAAAGAAACAACCCACTTTCAACAATTCGAGGTCATTTACGCCATAATCGTGAAACAGTTTCATTTTTTGAATAGTTAATGAAGTCATTGGCATAATACCGTTCTACTGGTAGGCGTACGTCGTGAAAGACTGCTGATAAAAAAACAAGATATGAGAAATTCATCGCCAGAGCAGTTTGAAATTCGTGCGTGCTTCGCAAGACCAAATTAGACAAACAACGTCGATCGAGGCCCGAATTTTTTCGTTATTCTATTCGGTGAAACTTCGCTTCAGGAATTAAAATTCATAGTTCAGGCTCAGAAACAAGAATGAGTTATACACAACTGTAGTGTTTGCTTTATTTTGAAATAATATGATATTGCAAAACTAATCTAATTAGTGCAAACATAACGCGCGCCACAGCTGGCAGAGAGCACGGACCTTTATAGATGTTAACTCGACGGCGGATGATTAGCAACTGAACGTGTGAAACCCCTGGGCTCAGCCCTTTTATACTGGAACTTTGTGTTTTTAAAAAAAAGTATTACTTTCTCGTGTCGGTACCGCATAAAATGAAGAATTTTGCCCTTGATGTTATAAGCATGTAATCGCTTATTTCCTTGTAAATTTAGGGTTATTTTTATTTGTGTTTTCAGTTTTACCCGCCCTTATTTGGTATTGTACAATAGCCATTCCGTTTACTCAGTAGATAAATTCTACGTTTGTTTTACGAGCATCATCGTGTAAAAATTTTGTTGATACTTGTTTGCCATTTGAAGAATTATATAAGTGCGCATGGAATAGAAACAGGTTTTGTGTTTAGAAAAAATTGTGAACACATGTACACTGTTTTGTAGCTATTCCTCGCTAGAATTTTTCATTAATGGCCACATGTAGTAACACTTTTTTTATTTTGGAATTTATTCTAGAATAAGTAAAAAGGTGACCTCTCCAGTTTTTGGAGTGACCAACAATGGGATCTACAAATACTGTGTTATTAAGGTTTAACTTATAATTGGTCTGTATTGCATATTGGTAGTGTAAACGAGGTAAATATTTTGTTATAATACAGCTAATTCTTTCTTCAACTAGTTAATAACTGTTAACCGTTATATCGTTGTGAAAAAACAGGTTGTAATTGTGTAGAAACACGCTTTTTACTGTAAGTAGAAAAGCCTCAATGAGTTATTTGACAAAGATATTTTAGTATTTTTGATTTTGTTATTATTGTCATTGCCATTGTTATCATAGTGTACAACTTTTTAAATTATTAGTTTTCATTGAAAATAAAAGGCTAAAATTTGTTGTGTGTGTGTTTTCAAGACCTGATGGTCAAGTAAACCGAAAAAGTTTGTTTTAAAAACTTTAACAAAAGAATTATCAACTTTTGAGTATTAGGTTTTATGTCGCGGCAAAATTCGCCATCCCGAATGGCATTTTAAGAACTGATACAAACCATCAGGAGTGACAAAAGCAGTCTAGTGTCGGCCCTCTTCTTTGATCTTGATCTGCTAGTATCCCTTGCTGAGGTCGATTCGGGGGAGGTATTTGTCTCCACTTAAGGTACGGAACAGGTTTGTGGCGGTTGGCATAGGTTCTGGGTCAACCAAAGTAAGTTTGTTGAGCTTGCGGTAGTCTACGCATACCCTGTTCGTGTTATCTTTTTTCTTGACAACGACTACTGGTGAAGAATATGGCGATGTTGATTCTCTGACGACTCCCATCTTGATCATATCGTCTATGCAGAGCAGGTTTTTCATGTCAATTTAAGTCTTTTTTCGTAATTAGTTCATATTTTCTTTTGTTCTATTTATATTTATTCAAGCAGGAGTTTCAGGAATTAATTATATGAATGCACATGTCTTTACCAATTAGCACTATTAGCTCTTTATAAACAGTATGTATGTTAACTTTAGTTCCAGTTACAACTGAAGAAGGTCAGAGACATGATCGAAACATGCTTTGTTTTAAAAATGTTGTTCTTTTCCTTAAATGCATTACAAGTCTGCTTCTCATACGTCCGTTTGGTAGTCGTCTATGCCCTTCTCTAGCTCTTCACGCATTCTGTATGGTAGTGGATAAGGTTTTCTTCTAACAGGCTTTTCTGTAGTGAGGTTGATGAGGTTCTCAATCAGGTTTGTGGTACTTAGAGCCTCAGTAAATAGGCTTGAAAACTGCTCTGCACAGTTCATAAATTCGGCCTTTTCTACCTCCGTTACGTTCTGGCCATTGTGATGTCATAAACAGATTCTTTGGCGGTGTGCCCACATATCTAAACAAGGCCCTCGTGGCAATCACGGTCAGTGTCTGGCTCAACCTATACGCTGCACTTGTGACGCCTTGTTTTAAAAAGTTACTTCTTGGGCAGGTTAGCATGGTAGACTTTTGTTTTTTCCTTCAATTTCACCTTGAAGTCATTTAAACCAACCACTTCACTGATGTCATACGGACCTTTCCACTGCACCATGAACTTGTTTTTGTCTGTTGGTAATAGCAAAAGGACTTTACTAAAGGGTTGAACTTTCTCACCTTTACATTCCGGTCATAGTAATGCTTTCCTCTCGGTTGCGTTTTCTGTAATTCGTTTTGGACGATTCAAAGGGTGTCTTCGAGCTTCTTCTTGGGCTACTGGTAGCGTTTTTTTTCAGTATATAACGGTGCCTTTGTTCACTAGGAGGGCTAAAAGGGCCAACCAGATCAATGGCTACTCTCTTGAATAGTTTTTCAATCAGTGGCATCTTCTGGAAGATAACTTTTGGTACGGACCCCTTGTTTACAGTTTTCTAACATACGTCACAAGAACTACAATCTCGCGACACATCACCTTGAATACCAGGGCCCGGTTCGTAAAATCCCCGATTAACTTAGCCCAGGGTGAACTCTTAACAAAACCTATTGGTTGTCATGGTAATTAACCCTGGGTTTGCACTAATCGGGTTTTGAGGAACCGAGCCAGGGCCAGTAAATAGCACTCAAGATCTTGTCGATTGCCTCTTGACACTTATATGTCCGCCCTTTATTCACCCATGGGCTACGTCCATCAACTGCCTTCTAAGGGGGGAGGTTACAATGATTTGTCTCAATGGCTTGCCGTTGTTCACATGAAGGTGCTTAAACATGCAATAAAGTATTCCATTCTTTACGTCAAAGGTATTCTCCTTTTCTCCTTTCACCATCACCTCACGGTTCCTGTAACTCTTTAGACTGTGAAGCTGCGTCTTGACTAAAGTATATCTCACAACGGGGGTTTCCCTACTGCTTGGAACCTTCAGTTTTGTAGACTTTTCCTCCGTCTTTGATTGAGCTCTAAAAGTATACTGCGCACGCCTCCTGCCAGGTGGGGTCTGGGTCATCTGCGGGTCTGACGCCGGGCGCGTTACCAATGATTAGGCCGTAGATTGCATCAGGAAGGCATTGGGCCTCAATCCGGCCAGAAAGGTAGGGGGTATCAATTGTGATGCGGGCTATTGGCACTTTCTTCACAGTGTTGTCTGTTAGTAGCATAAAGCTAAAGTCACCTGTTCACTGTTTTTAGTTACAAGCTCTCTCTTGACAACAATGTCGCTACAACCAGTCTATCTTAAAACAATTGCAGTTTTTCCGGCTACTCGTCCCTTAACAACAGGCATCTTACTTCTAGCACAAGACAAAGGTTGGACACCCGCGCTGCGTAAAACGGAACTTTTGTGCCGCACGCCAAAAGTAATTGGTCATCTTTGTTACAAGACTTGGTCTCTTCTGCTGAAGTTTGGGGAAGAGGTGTTTGTACAAGGCACCCTGAGCTTAGCTGTCCTCTGGGTCTAGGCCTACTTGCATTGCTCAGATTAGCTGACTTTGGAATGTTAGATCTACAGTTCCGTGCTTCGTGGCCTTTCTTTCTACAGCTGTAACAACGCTTTGCTCTCTAAGCTGAACAGTTAACAGCCCTGTGCCCTCGAGAACCACACCGAAAGCAATGTATTGGCGTCAAGCCTTCGGCCAAGGGCTTCTTGTTCTCGTGAGACATGTTTGTGGGGGGCTGACTAGCGTCCTGGCTCGAAAGAATATCTGCCATGAGCTTCCCAGTACTGGTCAGCAAACATTGCCATTTTATGTAATGTCTCTGGTGCTCGTTCTCGCAGGTAAACAGCTAACTCCTTTAGGAAAGAAATGAACTTCTCTAACAATAAGATCTTTCACTTCTTTGAATGACCGTTCATTGTCCGATAGTTGGACCCAATGTATGAGGTATGTGATGAGACGAACAACATACTGGTCTGGGCTTTCATCAATTTCTGGCCTCGAGCTCGAGGTCCTGAATTTACGGCGATATCCGTCTTCTGTTTTTTAAAAATCATATCTTTTCATTAGCGCCACCTTCATTTGGTCATAATCACTTGCAACTTCTTTCTCAGCCCTTCTTTGTCTCTTTCTATCCTTTCTGTTCCTTTTAACAACTCTCTCTCCATGTTATCTTTTTCTTTTAGCAGCTCTCTTTCCAGTTCCACCCCTCCTTTCTCTGTTTGCGCTCAAGGCGCCTGTTTTCTCGCTTTTGTTCCTGTCGATCTTTTGCGAATGCCAGGAGTTCTGCTCCCTCAAGTCGAACTCCTTGTATGTTTGTATGTTTTTCTCCATTTTAAATACACAGTCGCAGATCCGATTTAACACTTGTACTTTAACAGCTTGATCACTCAAGATCTGTTGCGAACCTTGCCTAGTTATGTAGTCCAACAAACAAGTGTTCTGCTCCTCCCGGACGCCCCCCAATGTTACGAGTTTCGGTTAGGAGACTGGTTGCTTGTTAAGTGACTGTACGCGGGGCCGGCGGTAACACAACAGATAAATTCAATCCACACAAAGTGTCTTACAAATCTTCGTGGCTTGTCCACAACACTTGCTGATTTACGCGTCTCACTCGAGTAATCTTCAGAATTTCTCTTGTCTAGTTGAGTTGACTCTTCATCACTTTCTTACTTCCTTTAGCGCTTGGACTGAGAACTCCAAAACTTTGACTGGAAACGCTTGCTACGCAGACTAAGAGTATACCGACAAAACTCACGATCGGAAACATCAAAGCAATTTGCTTGTTTTACATTATCAAACCGATAAGACGTAATCACACTATTACTAAACACAAAACCTTTGTAATCAAAGTCACAAACTGACTCATAAACAAGCCACCATCTTGAAAAAACCCGAAGTCAGTACTTAGTTCGAGTCAAGGCAATCCGAAGGCTTTCCGATCCGAGGTTCTGCTTGGAAAACTCGGGGAATGTATGTTTCGCTAACTCCTCGACACAGGCCTTGCTTGCAGTTAAGTCGTTAGCATAAAAGTACGATCGCGGCGATCGAGCACAAGATGTGTCGCGGATGTTCGGCCACGACTGTGAAAGGTACGAGGATGAAGGATACGAAGGGCGTTAACTCTGCCTTTGCTCCTTTTTTAGCCAATTTATTAAATTCATATTTTAGCCTATTTATTAAATGCATATGCTGCCTTTGCTCCTTTTTAAGCCAATTTATTAAATGCATATGAAGTGAAAAATTTTACTACTTCAGTGGATAGACCTTGCTAAATGAGGAATAATGGTGAAAAAAAATTTTGCCAAAATCAATCCTGGTTCTCGAGAAATTGCATCTGATCAAGTCTTGGGTGGTTCCAATAAATTTGCATTTTTCTGAAATCTGCTGCCAATCCGTAACACTTGGGTGTATTTTAGCTAAAGTTGGATTGTTGATGTATCCGAGGCAGATGGATCATCAGTCCAAGTCTGGCTCAAACCCACCCAAATTTTACGGATTGGCAGCAGATTTTAGAAAAATGCAAATTTGTCGGAGCCACTCGTGACGTCATCAGATGCAATTTTTAAAAGTTGATATCTCGAGAACCAGGAATGATTTTGGCAAAGATTTTTCACCATTATTCCTCGTTTAGCAAGGTCTATCCACTGAAGTAACAAAATTTTTCACTTCATAGGCACTTTAACTGATCAAATTTAGTAGATTGCTGAATATCAACTTGAGTTTTAGGATACCGGTACTATTTACTTAAGATCTGAAAGCGCTTGCTTCTCGAACAAGCGTCGTCAAAAATTAGCCAGTCTGTGGAAGTCTTTGTCAGGGACCCATTAACCCTTTCGGCCCTTAGGCATTGTCAACATCTAAATTCTCCTTACAGTAAACAAAAGAAAACAAGCTGGTTAGTAGTAAGAATATGAAATTTGATCATCCACCAAAAAATCTTGAAGATGAATTAAGAAATTCTCCCAAACTTCTCATAGGAATACTATGGACTTAATTTGGGAGATTTTACAAACTCATCTTTGGGCACTCTTAGGGGTTAAAGAGTTAAAATAAATTTGTTGTCATCCGTAATATACTAAGCAATAAAACGCATTTTCCGTGCCGTGTAATTTTTTGTTGCACTGAGGGGAATGTTGGTCGAATTGATAAAAAACTTGACAGTAACTCACCGAGAAAAGAGACGCGCAACGTCATATCAACATCCAGATTCTCTTTACACGAACGTTACATGTCATCTGTCATTGAACTGTCGCGAATCGATGGAAAATACCCAACCTAATCGGAAAATTTGTCATTTGAAAAGACCAACAGCCACCTCAGTTCCTAGAAAAATTACAAACAATTTTAATTGCAGTAGCTTGGGCAACATTTTCTTACAAGCTCCTAAGTATAGACCGGAAGAAATAACTAGTGAAATCGTCAAGTTGGTAAAAGATGTGTTTAAAGAGTTCTTTTGTCATAAATTTCTGAGACTCTTTTTAATAGGCCTTGTGCATGTTTACGTCAAACACCCCAAGCTTCGCTTTCGAATCACGAATTAAAGTGTGAATACTTCCATATATCAAATCCCAAAGAGTCCACAAATGAAAAGAATTTCTTCGTGAACACGATTTGCACGTGCAAAGTGCTCACACCTATTTCTTGAATACGAGGTTTGGTTTTGACGTCAATATGCATAGGTCCTATTCCTCGCACTTTTCTCTACTCTTCAGATAAAAGGTAGAAAGAAGTCGGATAAATTTATAAGCTTAACAAATTTAAGGTCATTCCATCGAAATAGAACCTGCACCTAGATTTTTGTCAAACTTGCCTCATTTGTCAATTATTATATGTAAACTGCAAAAATGGAATAAAAAAGGGGTGTGCCCGTATTAACTTTTGAGATATGATTGATACAAATAACCCCTCCAGGGCTATTTTTCTGTTGTTGTAAGCTTGAAATTAAAACTATAATTTCTTATGTGGCCAACCAAGATAACATCGAGGAGCGTACGGGAAATAACAGAAGATAACGTAAAGAGTTCTCCTGGATTAGGAGAATAATTTTCTCGTGATTTTCAGCAAAAACACTTTTGGCAAGGAGGCATTTTTGTGTGCTTTTGTTGTTACTAAATTTCAATACCTCAAAAAAACAGTGTATTCTTGTCTATGTTTTTAATTTTTTCCACACTTGCAACACTCAGATTTTTCCTTTCGTGTTGAAATTTAATTGATTGACGAAAAAAAATTGTGGGGTACCCGTGCTTGTTTAGGAGAAAATCTAGGAAAACTGGCAAAAACATGTGCTTTTTTACCCCATTTCCGAGGGGAGACTGGAACCGAGTTAAACAAAAAGCCACATATATTATGAAGAAAACTACTTTTTTGCATTATTTTTTCTGATATGTCTTCGAGAGTTCAACATTCACTAGGATATGAAAAAAATGTGTAAACACTTTAAAATTTCTAATATGCGCAGTGAAGATGCGCAATGCAAAACTGGGGAACTACCTTAAGATTTAGTTCGGTACCTAGCTAGCTTGAGTTGCATTGTTTTTCGAATTTTGCGTACGAAAGCTGTTTTTCGACTAAAAGATGCTACTCTTCAAACATTCCTCGCTTTTGATGTGTCTAAATAATGTTAGAATGTGATAAATGGGAGAGTTTTTATTACTTTCAATAAAAGAAACCATTTCGTCGAGTAATTCGTATTTCTTCTCAGGTTTCGCTGAACTAGCTCCGACTTGTCGACTGCAGCAAACCGCATCTTTTCGGTTTTGGTTTTATTATATTTGAATTGAATTTGAATTTTGTATGCTGTCACTGGCTAACATGTTTTCAACGATAAATAAAAAGTGGTTGTTTGCAAGCAATTTTAAAGACGGCGGATTTTGATTCAGTGTTGTGTGAGAATTTCAAAAGAGTTCTGTGTACTCTCGTACAGAGCACGGTTTTCGCACTCTCAACCAATCAGCGAGCGAGATTCACTGGGGTCATTTTATAAAGTGAATAAAGTACTAAATTTACATCCTAGCCTTCATCAATCACAACCGACCGAATCGAGTCTTGAACCTAAACTCCTGTGAATTTACTCGAGGTGAATAGTTTTTAAAAGAACTGTTCAATGCGTCGGCGAGTAGAAATAAACTCGTGATAAGATTTGATAATTAAATTATCAACGCCGTAAATGAAGTTGGACTTAGAGAAGCTGACGTTTCGAGCGTTAGCCCTCCGTCGAGCATTAGCCCTTCGTCTGAGCATTATGATGCTCAGACGAAGGGCTAACGCTCAAAACTTCAGCTTCTCTAAGTTCGTTTACGGCGTTGATAATTTATTTATCAAATCCTGTAAATCGGTTTCCTGATGACTTTCCCGCGCGCTCTTTCAAAAACGTCGGTATGTTTGGTCTTACACGAAGTGTAAACCAATAAAAGAAGAGAAACCGAAAGTGAATTTACCACTGACAGTACTTATTCGTGAATGCATTGTGCTTCAAAGCTTTTTCCTGCCATAACCATGGAATATGGCTGAAGTATGTAGGGGTTTTATTAGTGTTCTGTTCCGTATGTCTTGCTGTCGAAAAGGATGTGGCAGAGGAAGCCAGGAGACTCTGCCAGTGACGGTGGTGAGTTTTGATAAGTTTATATACATCACGGTTTACAATTTCTGGTGTTCTGATGTATAAATGTCTCAGGTTATCACGATGGCCATTTCCGTCTTTAATTTATAAATGATATGTAAAACTTTATGAATAGATTGTAAAGTTAAAGTTAAAACTCTATTTATAAAGTTTTAATACTGCTCTAGCAAAAGGTATAGAGCACTCTGTTTCCTTTTAGAAGTAAGCTTCTTAGATAAATAATATGTATCCATTTGTTTAAAATGTTTGACACTTTGTCGATCGTCACATTTTTGATATCAAAAATTATTGAAGGTAAATTTTTGGACCTCGTAATAATTAACGTACCCCTTACGTTTTTTTTTCTACACCTTAAGCTTCTACGTTATATGCAGATATAAAAATACTTGAAATTTGAAATAATTAAAGTACGTGGTAAAATTAATATAGACAAACTGTTTTCAACTACAGTGGAATCCCAGTTTGACGATATGCCAAGGGGACGCCAAAATTATATCGTTAAACCTGGATATCGTTATACCGAGATTCCTGGTATAACGATGTACTGGGAAAATTTCTAAAAATATCATTATACCGGGAAAAAGGTGACATACGCGTTTTTACTCTATGTTCACTGATCGATAAATTTCAAATACTTTGTAACATCGAATGATTCACAAAATAAATAATGATCCAAAGCGGATCAGCATCTATGGCTGCTGGAGTGTAAGCAAAAACAATGTTAACAGAAGCATTGATGTTTATTAATTAAAGTTTGTGTTGTTATAAAACCAGAATTTTCCTGTGGTCTGTCATGTTGGTTTTATCGATTTACCGGGAAAGATTTTGCTCTCGGGGTACAAAACCCCGATCGTTAAACCGGGAATATCGTTAAACCGAGTATCGTTAAACCGGGAATATCGTTAAACCGAGTATCGTTAAACCGGGGTTCTGCCCCATACATTTTACTATAACTTTTGCCGAGGAAACGAATGTTTATTGTTATACTAGGAATATCGTTAAACCGAAGATCGTTAAACCAGGATTCTATTTGGTTTTATTGCATTGGTTCACGCAATTTTTAGCATTTTATAACCGAAGATGAGCCCACGACTATGACGACCGAACAAAAAGAGAAGCACCTCTTGTTTTCTGCAATAACCAGGAAAAGCGTTGAGGAACTCGATTCAGTACTCGCAACACTTTCACCACGTGGTTTGGACGAGTTTCGCGACGAGGTACCTACAGCATCAGTGTCGTTGTGTGGATATTTGAAGTTTTTGTTTTGACAAAAACTCTGTTATAATTCTTTTTAAACTTATCGACTCTCTTCAACTACAGTTCTGCTCTCAAAGGTGTTAAT
>JAOBAT010069925.1:0-15303 GCA_026413305.1 Hydrozoanthus tunicans | reverse complement strand
CACCCCCCCCCCCCCCCCAATGAATTGATCATTGAGAATTGCCAAATAGAATAATTGTTCAGTTCATCGACAAATATTCTAAAATATTTTTTGTCAATAAGACTCCAAGAAAGAAAAGGAGCCAGTACGAACCTTCAAAGAGAAAAAAAAATTGGCAAACAACAAGAACTTTTGAATAGGAAAATTAAGATTTTATAAAGACCTACTACAATTTCTATGTTGTTCTCATCATATTTTGCGTCCGCCACCCATGAACATACACGCTTTTTTTTTATAAGAACAATTTTACAAGAACAACGAGACTCAGATTGGCCGAAACTTAAGAACAAGCTGAGGCTCGGGCCGAGTTTTTAAAAGTTTTCGGAAAGATCAACACGACAGTTTGGTTTTGTCAGGCGCAGAAATTGAGAGTAATTACTGACTGTAATGTCGCTAATGCAGCGGAGTTCTGAGAGAATCGGCAGACATAACTTAATCTGACCAAGGTAAGAGTTTGAATATGAAACCAATCCTGGGATAGTCACTGGAAAATGAATCAGGGGATGAATTGATCAAGAATACACCCGCCAAGCAATCCGTTTTAACTGAATACCTGTATTGCAGTACCTTAGACACATAAGATTAGTTTGAGGCTCAAATCGCCAAAAAATTAAGACCAATGAACCTCGGCCAAATTTACTGGTTCTTATTTAAAAAAAGGGTGTATTCATGTTAAATTCCGGTTTAAACTTAGCCGCTACCTTGGATGTCAAAACGAAATATGATAATAAACAAAAAAGATTTAAAAATAACAACTGCACTCCCAATGTCACTGGAAATTGTCTCGGGAAAATGAATCAGGCCCGGATGAATTGATTAAGAATACATCCGCCAAGCAATCCGTTTTCAAAGACATGTATTGCAGTGCTTTAGACATAGAAATAAGAAACAAATTAAGAACTTCTAACATTCTAATAAAAACGAGTGTAGTAAAGAAAGATAACTTAAAAGATTCAACCCTCTTTTGCCTTCATTTTGGCGGCCAAAATTAGACTATATATTCCGATCAGTTTTACCAAGTTTGCTAATATAAACAAAAATGAAGTACTCCGTTAGCCAGTAACGTGACAAGCGTTTCCGTTGGGCTTTGGAGAGATTTTCTTTTGATCCGCGAGAAAATAAAGCCAAAGCTTCCCACGTTGCAGCCGGCCCAAGCTCTTTCAACCGTTGATAGTGACTATACTATGACGGTGATTGTGACTATACCGGAGGTTTAGCTGTTGCTAGGCAGATTAGAAGACTGTTTGTCCGCTATGTACTCTCTTCACAGCTTCGATTGAAATAATGTAATTTAAGGTTATTGTTTACTTACCAGATATCAGTGTTAGCTAACTCAGCACACGCGCAAAATTCAATTTGTTTTGGTGACAAGTTTTTTAAAACTATTTGACTTTTTAAAAGATCCCTGAAATATAAGTAGCTGCTAAATTTTTCTCGAAAAAATTTGCTTTATTTTGCTATCGCCACACAATTGAATCCCTGCATAAGTTTATTTGCACCTAAAATTGCGTCATGTCTCTTAAAATAAGGGTTTTGTCATGGTGTCATGATATTTTTATGAGCTATATTTATCATTTGAAGTACTTCAAGCCGGGGGGGTACTCTATATCGGGGTGGTAGGTATGACCGTCGTATTTTTTAGGGTTAAAACTGTTGGTCCGGTATTTTTTAGGGGTTGTTGAAAGAAATTCTGTGGTAAACCAAGAATTGGTATTTTTCGGGTTGAAAAACCCCAAGCTACTGGACTGCTTGCAGTCCCGTGTTTTAGCAAACGTGCATACAGATAAGATGTTAAGAAAAAAGTCCTTCGACGAACTTTCTAATACGCGCACGCCTTTATTCACTGCTTATCACGAGAAACTTTGCGCCAATCCGCTAGCTGTCAAGGGAAAACTGGTATTTTTAGGGTAATTTTAAAACCGAGAGGTATTATTTAGGGGGAAAATTTTTTATCCTTTGGTATTTTTTAGGGTATTTTTGGGATTTTTCGGACTGTCATCTCTACCCTTTTGACCCCGAAGTACCCCCCCCGACTTCAAGCCCTCAAACGTAGTCATCATACGCAGACACAGCAGGGATCAGAGTCTACAATAAAAACTAAACCAATTAAAGTGCTTAACGAAGAGACTTGTCAAATTATAAGTCAAAAACTTGTTACAAACTACTGCTGCGTCAAAAATGAGTCGTTTAAACCGGCTGTGCTGAGCGCGTCGAGTTGCTTCATTATTCGTTTGAGTTGTTTAGTCGACAACAGAATTCTATAACAGTCTGGTGATAGGTAAATTTCTGCTTTTGCAACATGTTATCAAGCGATTTTCATTTTTGTTTGTGAGAAGCGGTGTCAACCAACAGAAGCAGGCACGTAACTAATCGAGGTCGATCGCCACAGGATAAAATAAGTTTCTATTTCTGACAAAGATGCGTTGGTTTGTTTTAAGCACTGATCTTTGATCTGGTTCGCATCGTTGGAAATTTACGGGTTCAGTTGGACAAATTTCATCGTGTAAGAATGTTTGGGGTTACTCGTGATTCAAGTTTGGCAGTTTCTCTGTAGATTATGTTAGGCAGACTTTTTAGCTAAGGCAACCGATTTAGATTGCATGGAAGAACCGAGAAAGAAACGATTACGTGATAATCATTTCGCAGACATCCTGGTGTCAAACATACGACATGCGTCATATATAACTTGGGTTGTGAACTGTAAGAGATGATGTTTATATTATATCGGGCGTTTTTTGGAAATTCTGACTGGATCGATACATACTGGCTTTCTCATGCAGTTGCCTCTGTTAAAAACGGTTTATTCTATGGAAATCAGCTGTTGCACTTAATCGACTTAACGTCTGACTCAAAACTTAATAATCTTTGCTTTCTCTAGAGCTGCATGCTAGCAGTGTAAAACATCGTTGAAGTTGATTAATGTTGGTTCTAACTTTCAGAAAAATTAATTCACTTGATGAGCAATCATTATAAAGTATGAAGTATCAACAAAATATAGCTATACTTTTGCAGGTTTGTTTTTGGTCAAAGTAATAAAAGTTGTTGTTCTTATTGGCAAATGTATCCAAACGATGGACTAGTTGACCGGAACAACAAAAAGGTGGCAAGAAATATGTATTTGTTGTTTCTTATCGCGGTATACTGGTATACAATAAATAGAGAATACCTCAGAGAGAAAGACCGCGCCTACAGATTTTACTCACATATGCACCTCAATCTGTTTACAAGGGTTTGATATAATTCTTGCAATTGTCTGATTAAAGTTTCAGCCGGGTGTTTGTTCTTAGCTTTGCGTGCAATATTTTTCCGTTCTTTCTCAACTTACAGTACAAAGTGTATCGAGCTTTGTTAAGCAAATTGCAATGAATTTTAAGCCCTCTTTTCTCAAGAACCTATTTATCCTAAAATTTTAGATGATTTCTTAGTACAAAAATGAAGACAAATTTAAAAAGGAAACAAAAAAAGATTAGTCTAGATTTCATTAATTACAAGTAAGACTCAAAACATGAGCTATGAGGATTTGACTTTTACAGACGTGCAGCATGTTAGTAATTTATTAAAACTAATTACTGTATTCTTGACTGCACATGACGTCACAGCGGCCATGTTGGTGCCCTTGAACAAAAGAATTTTGATGATTTCTTTTGTTTAAGACACCAACGTGGCCGCTTCATCTTTTGTCTTTGGAGTCTCTAGGGAGTAATGGCTATATCATCTAAACTGTATTTTAGAAATTTGATTAGTACAACAATATATTCCAGATCATATTTCATCGTCCTGTATATAGTAGTTCACTTTATTAATCGCTGTGCTTATATCAATTTAAGAATCTAAGTAGCCTAAAATCCCAACAAAGCATCATTTCTATAAGAACCTTTTAAGGTAAGTAGGAAAAATCTAGGTTCTTATATATTTAACAATTATTCCAAGAGCGCGCGTTGGATATGAGATGGTAAATAGCCAAAGAGGCGCGTAGCACCGAGTTGGCTATAAATCATCTCATATCCAACAAGCGCGAATGGAATAATTGTTTTATTAAATTTAATTAGTTTTCTAAACTCTTCTATACTTAAAAATAACAGCTAAATTTTACTTAGAACCTATTTTTGGCTTTGCAAACACTACAATCAGTTTCCATATTTGGTGAACTCCGAATATGAGCTGATAACCGAGATTGAATGATCCAATCAATCATCAAGTTCTGGAACGAGAAATTGGCAAACCCTTGGTAAACAAACTGGTTTGTTACCAACTATCAGTTAATCAACGTTTTCTTTTGTTTTGTCGAGAATATATATATATATTTCAAAAACCTTTTGACCTGCAGAATCGTTGGCAAAAATTTTTAAAAGATAGAGAATATATAAACGACAGTTTGTGTTATTGATTTTGTTTCCTTATCTTATATATCTTTTACATGCATTATTAAGCAAAGCAACTATCTATCAAGAAAGTGCAAAAAAGCTGCACTATGATGGTCTATACCATTTCAAAACCAAAACAACTCAGCCCTTCTGTAATTATAGTCTTCAATAACTTCAAAAAGAAAGCTACTTTAATGCGCAAACCTATACGGAATGTTAATTGAGATATGCCAAGATCTTGAGATGTCAAGAAAAGACATGGTGGACTTGCTAATTAAATTGTTTTTTCTCAGAAAAGCATGTGAGTAAGAGTTCAGTCACAAAGCTTCTTTACTTTTAGGTTAGTGAAAGGCAGCTTCATCATTTGGATCTATTAACAATAGTATTAATACTCAAGAGCACTTAAGTTAAGCGAACACCGCTTGTTAAAGAGAACATGTTCATTCGGGTACAGGCAGCTCACGTGCGTGAATGACAAAATGTTGCTTGGTTTCGCCCACGTATAGCTAAGGGAAGGGTAATTGTCTGCTAGCTTTGTAGATCCTCTCGCAAAAGTGTAATTTAAACTAACAAGTCCAACTTGACATTTAATACTGACTTCATAACTTAACAACCCAAGATCCGAGCTCTTTCTAAATTAGCATACTATTTTCTATTGTGTAGTTGAGTAGTTTTATTAGCTTAATATACACTCGTATAAAGTAGCTTTGCTTTTTTTGGACTTATTGAACACGAAAATAGAGTTGCCAAATGGAGTTCGAAGTGAAAAAGGGTCAGTTTTTCCCGAATTGTGTAATTCTAGTCTCTACCGGCTAAAGACTTTCTTTTAGAAGCTTTTAAAATATGTGTTTTTCTAGTCCAAATTATCTGCACAAATCATATATATAATCAGAAAGAAAACAAAAACCTTGGTGGCAATCCTTTTGATAAACAGGACGAAAACATTTTGCCCTAATATATGATTGAAATATAACGACCGAGTTGACATGGTGTGAAAACTATCAGTGTAGCTTTCTTCAGTCGTAAAGCGGTTTATAAATCACTAACCTTCAGTCACAGTTGTTTATCAACAGCGTGCTACGGCCTGATATTTTTGTTCTTCTTGAAAACAGGTACACAAGCCTCCTTTTCATTTCGTAATATATGAGAAAAAGTTCGGACAATCCCGAGTCTGAAGGTAAATTCAATTATAAATTTTCAGTACATGTAAATATATAGTGTGGTTGATAACGTGTGCGGAAATTAGTTTCGTCGGCTTCAACAAATTAAGACTGTCATTTGTTTGGGATGAAATAAAAACGAACTTGATGAGTCTTTCTTCGAGATTGCAAAGTTGCGTGCTTCAATTTCATTTTCGTTTTTCCAGTCATGCAAGGCAATGTTAGAATTAATTGTATTTTCTCGCGTACGTGTTTCAAAGTTTTAGAAGAACGTGCTTGGCTAAATTAAAACCGAAAATTTCTAAGCAACTGTAAACAGGAAAACCTGGTTCCGCTGTCTGTTTCCAATATCGGCAAGTAGCGGCCAGTCCACAATTAACTTTTGCTGTTTACTTTTGCAGGCCCTCTTAATTTTGTCTTACTCCATGTCAAATTGACATTTTTATTACGTACAGCAACTCCAGTACAAAAAAATAAAATGAACTGTCAACTTTTTAGTGCACCATCACACCAGGTTCAGAGACCAACCATTCTCGCCAATGGGCAAGCAAATGTTGTCTTGTTTCTAACAATACTCTCAGGATAGATTCTACTATTAATAAAATATGATGAAGACTAAAAAAACTCGCATTTTTTTTTCTGTCAAAGTTTTTGTAACATCAAGGCACACATCAAACTAAATGAGAACCATACATATAATAGTCATAATAGCTGGATAAACTGGTTTGAAATGTCAAGATATATCAGCTTTAAACACGTTAGACTTAAAATTAGGTTAGTAACGGTCACAAATACTGAAATGGAAGGAGAAGGGAAGTCGTATAAAGCAGGTTGGAGTGAACTCCTGCCAGCTATCTGCTAAAATATCCATTCTGGTTGTGCTCAATTCTAAAAACGACAACAAACTTGCGAACGGGAAAGCAAAAAGGCACTTTAAATTCATGCCGAAGAAAAACACACAAGTAATTCCGCCGGCCAGGGAAACTGTCTTTATCTTACAGGGCGCTATCAAAGGTTATCTGTGGCTCTTATTTTGACGCTCAAACGACTCCCTTGGCATTTAAAATGACCTTAACAACTTATAAACTCTAGTTAATCGCAACCTTGTTCTAATGTGTGGTTCAAGAAAATATCTATTATAACCCCCACCGCCACCACCACCCCCATGGAAGGTTACTGGAAATTCCAGGGGGGATGGGGGTCTAGAGGTGCAAATTTCCGGAGTAATTTCCAGACGATCCAAGAGCTCCTCAAAAACAAATCGTTATCGCAAAATATAAATATATGCTCAGAAATGTCCACAAAATGAGAAAATTGCTTTTAAGTACACTAAAGTATGCTGGAGTTCATCGATTTGCTCAATTATCAAATCGTAAGTGCGATATTGCATTACGATTTGATAAATGAGCAAATCGATGAACATGTACTTACAACTCACTCTCAGGTATATTACTTTTTGCGTCGTAAAAGATTGAGTTCTTCTCAAAAACGGTTAAATTTTCAGATAACGAGATAAAAAAAACCTTCAATTTCATTTAAAACAGTTCACTTTAATTTTTATCCGTTAATCTAAGATAGTTTTTTCGAACCAGTCCTAAGGCGAAAGCCACAAGTTCCATAATTTCTAATTGTGGTGTAAGCAAAGGGAGAAATATACAGGATTTTGACGAGGAGAATGACGGTACACATACACGATTTTTTTCATAAGGACATTTTATAAGAACAACCAGGCTCAGATTGGCAAAAAATTAAAAACAAGTTAAGAACAAGCGGCTGAGGTTCGGGCTCGATAGCTAATTTTTTTTGAAAGCTTCGATCTTTAACTGGACATTAAAAAAATATGCAAGAAATGCTTCGCAGTTTATAATCACTGGAAATCGTCTCGGGGAAATTGTAGGCGAATCCACGATAAATTCGCGGGGATAATTTGACCAAATTCGTTTTCCAATACAGTCATAATTAAACAATGCAACACTTTTGGCTTAGTTTTTCTTCGATTTAAACATACTTAGAACAAGAACATTATAAGAACTCAAATTGCCAAAAAATTAAGAACGAACCTCAGTCAATTTTACTGATTCTTATAAAAAAAGCGTGTATTTGATACTCAATTTGGAGGGTCAGGCGATGGATAGTTTTTATACAGCTAGCGCGTTTTTAGACAGTATCATTCGTCTATTTTGAACGGATTTTGTCTTATCTGTTTTTATAACAAAGAGGTGCTTGAAAAATGCTAAACGTTGACGTTTCGTTTCTTTTTACGAGGACAGCCAGTTATTTTGATGTTATTATTTCGTTTTTGAATTTCGAGCGAAGCGAGACAGTACACTATAATTCTTACAGAATTCAGCAAGTGCATTTTCGGCGACATGTTATAAGGCGATTTTGGAACGGATTCGGTCATTCCGTCCGATTTCCACTCTACTTTTCTTGCATTATGGTCGCCGAGTATATCCACCATTTTAGTGCAAATATTTGTAGGTGAGCACGTTTTTTTACCGAATGAATCGACTGCCAAACAATTGGCGACACGCATTTTAGCGTTGAATATCTTAATTTGCAGTGTTTTCGTGTCCTTCGGCCTCCGCTCTCTTGCTCCCCCTGCAATCAAGCCGGGTGCACCCCAATCTAACAGTATAAACAGATTGTTTCTGCCCCTGAGGCCCAACCCGCATTTGCTTTTAACTTTACATGCAAGTGTTGTTAAGCACTCAAATCAGTTCGTCGTGGCTAACACGAGTGAGTGCTTTATATTCAGTTCATTTTTTTTGCATTTTAACCTCAGCAAATTTGGTGGCTTGCGGAACGAGTATTGACATTTCTTACCACCTCGTGGCCGTGATGATGAATTGAATTAGCTATCGTTTAGTCACGACGAATTGATTTGAAAGCAAAGACGAGAGAGAAATAATCTTAAGAACCATGGTAAAGAATCGATCGATAACACGATCCGAACTTAACCCAGACCCATGCTCGACAGCATTTACCTTGCCTGAGAGATCAGCTAATTATAAAAATATACAATGTTAGTAGTCGGCTTCACTTGGCACTTGCATCTGTGCTTCAAAGAGAAGCCCTTCCTGATAAGACATGTTGTAGGAGAAAAAAAATCTTTAAAAAATTTGAAATTCCTGGAGCGAGAAAGAGAGGGGGGGGACGGCACCAAATTGCCCCCTGGAACGGAAATTCCAAAGGGATAGGGGGGTAAGAAAAAACTTCCATGGGAGGAGGGTATGGACATTTTCTGGAACCACACAATAACAAACAAATGCTTTTTTTTATATATGTGGCTAGAGATGGACGGAGAGCAGCGGAGCGCCAATTACAGTCAGTACCACTCCCTTTTCCGAGCATTGCCTAGCAACCAGAGCCCAGTTGTTCAAAGGTCGATTAGCACTAACCGAGGGTTTCGAACTTCAGTATAGCTTACAAAGGCTGATTTGATTTTCTCTGAAGTATTCTTAGAGAATAAATTATTACTTTTGGCTTAACCCAGGATCCAATTTGATTAACCAGCTTTGAGACAGCCAGCTCAGAAATTTGTTTTTGTACCAGTGGGCACTTGAACGGCGCAATCTACAATTTAAGAAAAATAATAATATAGTATCGTCTTTTAATGCTTGCATGTAACAATTGCTTCCGGGATCGGGGTTATCGAGTCAAATTATTCAAATTCATCAAATTTGGCGGTACTCGGTTCGGGTTATCACAATTTTTATCTTGTGAATTGTGTTCAACAGAGTAAAAATATCGCTCACAACCAGTGTTGACATGCCACTGATTGCTTTGTTTTGATTTGGTTGGTTCGTAATATTTCATAAAGATTTCTCGGTTTTCCACAGATCTTTCTTGTACTTCTGTTTTTCTGCGATATACGTATATTTCAAATTGCTCATAAATCTTCTCGGCTTCTTTCAAGCAAAAAAAGCACCAAGGATTGTGCTTCCACAGGTAGCCCAGCAATAACTGCCTGTGTATACTCATCTTTCAATTAGAACTGCTCAGTTGAAAATATGTTTTCACTTCGATCATCTTTTTCCAATTGTCAGTTGCATGTTAGCCTGAAAAGCAAAATGATCTCCAAGGATTTCGTGAAAATATTTTAAAATATAAAGATATCTTTCTTAGGCATTTTTCGAATGTTTCCGGAAACTGCAAAAATTTTTAAACTTAAAAAAAATTTTCCGCGAAAAATTAAGAGTTTTGCTTTTGATATCAAAAATGATAAACATATGATCGCATTGTTCTTCGTAAAATTTAAAACTAATTTTGCTTGTTGTTTTTAAATTTTTTCCAAATTTCGAAATGAATTAAAAAGACACTCTTGAAATTAATCCTAAATTTTTATCGGCCCCATGCGACGCGATTGTCAATACTCTATGCCGTCACTTGCCCTGCATTAATAGTGTTACACTTGAAAATCGAAGTGAGGATTCACGAAGCGGTGCACTTTGGGAAACGTTCGTTCAAGCTCGACACCAGGGCTTTATTCGCTAGCCTCTTCTATTGGCTTGGAAAAGATTTTGCTTGTCGCGATATTTCTGGCTCTCATCGTTCTTGTACCCAAATTCCCTTTCAGTGTTATTCATTGTCTATGAACAACAACGTTTTTTAAGAATAAAATTGTTAAATGCTGTAGTTGTGTTCCTTTAAAAACCAAATACAAATCTCAAATGGAAATGCTGAGGAGGTGAGCGAGCCATTCAAAACGCGAGTGAAATTTGCTATTACCTCTCAAGTTTGTTTTATATTACTGATATAATGTTTGTACATTATGAGCTGAGAAAATTGGTCTATTTAGCTGATTTAAGTTATAAAAACATTTTTGCATACTACAACTACTTTATTTACTGCACCTATAATTACAAAATCAGCTAACATCAAAACTGAGGTACTTTTTTCACAGCCGAGCGATACGCCAGTTTTAGAAACATGAGAGTTGCTTGTTATTTCAGTTATTTCAACTTTCTTTTAGCTTATTTTGTGTAAATTTGCTTTTCATCACTCAGCGTAGCAATACAGCGCGGGAATGAAACAAGGGGCACTTAATGGTCGTTGAGTTTTGTTTCCATCTGTGTTTAGCTCAGAAGTCTTTGGAAAATATTCTTTACGAGGAACAGAACAGCCACTCTGCAGCTGTTCTCCAAAGAAGGTTCATGATTTCACAAAGTTGTAACAACAACAGCATTAAAAGTGATAAAAATGTCACTTCGGAAAGGTGCTAAAGTTTTTAGGGACATTGATTTCGTAGCGTTGAGCTACGCGTGCAATCAGTCGATATCAATTTGAATATTTTTTACATCTGGTAGCGATTTAATTTGTTGCGCTGGTTTCCGAACTCAAAACTGTGTCTTAAAACACTGATATTTAATACTATAAAAGCTAATTAAGTTGCAGTAATTAACGTAAGTATAATGTTTAGTTGTTACTAGAGCTAATACATTCGAGGCGTGTAGTGTGCTGATGGCTTGCCACACGAAGTTAGACCCTAAAATAACCCATCAATTGTCAGGTTAAGGGTTTGCTTTCTCAAAATTTCTCACTGCTCTTTTAAAAAATTGTTAGTTTCCAGAGTTAACAACTAAAGTTGCCTGACAATTCATCAACAAGCCCTTATTCAGAAAAAAAAACTTTGCCCCTGGTATTGCTTCTGCCCGGCTTTAACACAACTTTTGATAGTATGTAATTGTGATGTGCAATCTTTAGTTCAATTTTAGCTATACAATTTAAAATGATCTGATATAGAAGATTTTCACTTTCCAGATAAAAAAAACTTGCTTAAAAAACTATTTAAATCTATTGCCAGCACATTTCTTTCGTCTGTAAGACTGTAATATCTTAAACCTTAGCACTTAATCAATATTTCAAATCTTTTAAAACATCTTGTGCAAGGGCTCAGTTAGAGTCTTTTGAATATATGGAGTTGATAAGAATTTAAGTACGACACTTTCCTGATATAACAAGGCGCTAAGGCAAAAAAACTACATCGTACTGACAGAGAAGACCTTCTGAATCAGATCAAAGTATATGCTCCGTAAGCATGCACTCAAGGGTCGGCGACACCAAGTGCCTTCAGGTAACGACTTTCAGAGAGAAATTCCGTCGAGGATCATAGATAAGTGCATGCACTCTGTCAAGAAAACAAACTAGAATTGAACGCTGGCCTTTTTCTACAGAGAATAAGTTTGGTGGACACTAAACATGCATAAATGTCTACTGTAATACAAAAGAACGAACGCTCTCTAAGTTAACTATGGAGTAAAGACACCAGAACGCCAACACTCACGCATTTTGCAGAAATCTCACGCTTTTTTAAAGAAAATTTAGATAAGTATTAAGTACACAACAACAATAACAATATGCTGTTTGTTTGTTCCTGACTTGGTGAAGACTAACATAAACAGTGTTCTGATTTTTGTTATCAGGAATTAGGCTTATCCAAACATCAGCCTCGCGCTTTTCTTTATAGATACATATAGATACTACGTGAAATGGGTTGAAAGGGATTATTTAAACAGTTGTATGTATAAATAGGCCACATAGGAGATATCATGTGAGGCAATGTGATAAACAGTCTTCTAGCCCCAAAAAATCCCCCACATCCTGTCCGAAATACTGAAATCTAAGTCTTTTGCTATCTTGCACTAATGCACAATTGCAAGTTAAGCCGAAAATCTAATGTTCATGTAGCTGAGTTACTTTTTTCTTGCAATATATTTTGTCCCGGCAATACTACATTTACAACACTGCAACGTTATTACCAGATATGATTTGTAAGGGGTTAAGAATAAAATGGAGGCCTGATTAAACTGAAAATAGTTCAAAAGCTACAACCGAGGCTAAGCTACTGAGAATCGAATCCTTTCTGTACTGCCAGTCGTATCATGACAAACACTGCCAAGTAAGGCCCATAATAATATTTAATTCCAAAAGTTTAGAAGAGTCCCTTCATCTTCAATAATTCCCTTTGTTTGATCAATTCTTATTTTCTCATTACCAAATGTCTTATTTTGTATCTGTCTGGTAAGGAGAAGTTTGATGTTGATAACTGATTCGGACTGAAACGGTTAAAGACAACAACATCAGTTGATTATATTTGTTTTGGGATATAAAATAAAAACAAGTAAATTTGTTGGCACTTCCGTTTCAGGGCTTTCGTAAAAAGAGGAATCAATGAATGCATCAATCACGCAGTCAAGCTAATTTTGATCTTTTTGAGTGTTTTATAACAACCTTGAAGTAACGAAAACCTAAACAAAATCATGCTATATAATACCAATATTGCATACCTGAAAGGGTAGTTCAACCAAGTGTATATCCTCCTTGGATGGGAATATTTTACCGGATACGAACGGACTTGATATATGACTGAGCTATCTGCAATGTTTTTCCTGTCAGTGTAAATGCTTAAGTGGTTCTGAAACAAAAAAACAGCAACAGTATCTCTTAGCTTCACTCATCATGTTCAACATAAAAGTGCGACCGCATGACAAGCTATGCGAAACACACAATCCGCCAAACTATCACGCGTCATTTGATACTGCGTCCAGGCACTTGATACCTTGCTATCGTCTGTTTTAATGCTTTGAAAGTGCTGTCATTTTAACACATAAAACAGGTTTGCAAGTTAGTATAAACGGATGACACCTGCGTGTATCTTTAAATAAACCCTGAAAATCCATTGTTTATGTTGTTATATAACTTAACTCTTTTGTAGTGCATAGTTATTAAGTTTGTTATTATATGTCTATGTTTTCTTATTTTTGTTTGTTTGTTTTTAAAAAAAAACTTTTTTACCAAAGCCATCATCTTGCTATGCATTATCATCTAATATGGACAAACTTCTACGAGATTCGCATATCTTTCGCCTCGGAATATGAATGTTTGCATGTTTTTGGCCTCGGAATATAAATATTTGGCTATTTTGACCTCGGAATATGAATATTAGGCCATCCAGACCATGGAATATGACGTTTGAGAATGTTTGCCTCTGGAATATGAATATTTGGAAAATGTTTCGAATTGAATATGATTCAGTTCTGGTTTGGAATATTCCGCCTCATCCCCGCCCGAATGTAGGGTTATGTCCCATTCAATGATGGATTAAAAAGAATTGTCTAGTACAGGCACTCGGATGATACAAATATACAAGAACCTTGCGGTTTTCTTTTGAAAAACGAAAAAAAAAGGTTAGACTGACCCAAAAGTTGCAAAGTGGATTTTTTTTTATTTTGTTTCTTTGAAGTAAAATATAAAAATAGTCCTCAAAATTCTGATTTTGCTTGGATTATCTCTAAATCAGCTTCGTTCCCAGAGCCCTTTCCTCTCCTCTCCACGGGGAGGAAGAGAGAAGGGCTCTGGGAACGAGGTTGCTTCTCTGAGACGAAACTGCGGCTAGTTTATCTATTGAAAAAATCCCAAAGAGTTCTCATAGTTAAAATTGAAATATAATAAACTTATAGGAAGCTGGCACGTGTTAAGAGTTTTCGATCGGTTTTTTGCCCGAAGATTTTCAAAGAGGTCATACAAGATCTGAAAGGTTTTCTTGCTTTCTATCATTTCGAAATGGTAGAATGCAAGCACACTGAAACCTGTCAATTTTGAGTGTGATTTGTGCATATTCAATTAAAGAGCATATGACACGAAATCAGTTTTTAAATTTCCAAAAAGTATACTATAAAAAACTTTGGTTTGCCAAGTTTGAGAAACATACAATGAAAGTACGCCAAGATACGGTGTGTAGAATTTTGAATTTTTCCCGCTAAAAGTGTTCCCTTCAAAAGACCAACAAGATGACGAAACAGGTCACATGCGTCTCATCTCGGTCCGGTTTTAGGGAACAAAATAATCTTTTTGCGTAATTTCAAAGGTACTCAGTCACAATCATGCAATGAATGAGAACAGGACTATATTCTACCTTTTTTAAAATCACTTTATTGGGCCTTCCGTTAGGTACACGCCCGGGAGGGGGGGGGGGGATGTTGCTTGTTAAGTGGACCTATGTTTATCAAATTCTGAATCTAGACTATATGCTGGTGATTCTAACTTAACCTATACTGATAAAGATATTTACCCCATCCAGGTCTCTTTAAACCAGGATCTAAAAAATGTTGTCCGGTATTGGAGCAATTAACATGATTTAACGAATTAGACATTTTATGCCCCCTGCAACGCTTCTAAGCCTCGTCCAGGCACATTTTGACTATTGTAGCATTTTATGGGGTAACTGTGGCATAATACTTGCCGACAAATTACAAAAACTTTAAAATCGGGCAGCGCGGGATTTGACTTTCTCCAATAGGCCTCATTACAGTTAAGCACGCCAGTCCGACAATCCAGCGGTATTTAGCATCAAAACGAGGCTATATGGTCAACTTTTTCAGATGTAGCGCAGAACTATATGGAAAACCTTCGAGTATCAAAATAATCTTCGTATATTCATTGTATTTTCGCTTTTTTAACTATGGTTAAGCACTGTATTGCCTTTGGATGTTCCAATAGAATTGGGAAAGAAGGTTGTAAGCATTTATCTTGGCATTCTTTACCGCTCGGAAACAAGAAACTGCTTGCGGAATGGCTTGTAAAAATCCGTCGCGAGAACACGCCGATTACCAAACATTCATTTATCTGTAGCCAGCATTTTGAGCCAGAATGTTTCATCAAATCACTTGGGGGAAAAAGGATTCATTTGAAGCCAGGTTCTGTGCCAACAAAGTTTGTATTTACTATTGAAAAGCCGG